>CAUYQV010067300.1:0-12787 GCA_963574575.1 Galagoides demidoff
TTACATTCATTTTTTCTCAAGTAGATACACTAGGGCTTATTTTCAGGGGATGTTGTTTTATTTCTTTTTCTTTCTTTTTTTTTCTTTTGCAGTTTTTGATTAGGGCTGGGTTTGAACCCCACCACCTCCAGCATATGGGGCTGTTGCCCTACTCCTTTGAGCCACAGGTGCCACCCAGGATGTCTTATTTTCATTAAGTATAATACAACAATCTACATTTATTCAAATACAGTTAAGTCATCTTCTTCTGGAACCTGACAGGGGGAGCCGACCTTGTTGGTGGGGCTGGTGCTAGTGATGCTTGAACTCCTTTCCCCTACCTGTTCGCACGTGCACAATGGGATGCCTGCTACTGCAGTTACTGCAAGCACACCCATGCAAGTGCAAACAGCTCAGCTCAGGAAAAGGAGCTGTAGAAGATAAAAGGTATTCCAGTCTTCCTTACCACTCAGCTCCGAAATGCATGGCATGGCTATGCAGATCCACTGCATGGCCACGTCCATCACTAGGTCTTATTATTGGAGTAGGGCTTATATTTAACAAATGCATAGAAATCCTGCTAGGGCTTATTTTGGGGGTAGGTCTTATTTTCAGGGAAACACAGTAGGAGCACAAATGCTAGATACACCATGCCATCTGTTCTGCCACTTGACTTTTAGCAACCGCAAAGGGTCAACAAATCTGTGTGGTCTTTGAGATGCAGACAGGTCAGCTTAGCCCTGTTTTGACTGTGAACCACGTTCCAGTGAATGTGAGTTCCTTAGGATATGAATTGGTGTTCTTAGAAAAAAGAAAACAAGGCTCGGTGCCAGGCACATACACACCTAAGGTGGCGGGTTCGAATCCAGCCCAGGCCCGCCAAAAACAACAATGATGGCTGCAACCAAAAAATAGCCAGGCATTGTGGCGGGTGCCTGTGGTCCCAGCTACTTGAGAGGCTGAGGCAGGAGACTCGCTTGAGGCCAGGAGTTGGAGGTTGCTGTGAGCTGTGATGCCATATCACTCCACCTACGGGGACAGCTTGAAGCTCTGTCTCAAAAAAAAAGAAAAGAAACAAGAAAACAGGTCATGTGGTCAAAGGGGTTTGCAATATACCATGACAGGCATCATTAATATTAAAGGTTTAGTGAAGGCTGGGTGTGGTGGCTCACACCTATAATCCTAGCATTCTGGGAGACCAAGATGGGTGGATTGCTTGAGCTCAGAAGTTGGGGACCAGCCTGAGCAAGAGTGAGATCCCATCTCTATTAAAAATAGAAAAATTGGCTCAGCACCTGTGGCTCAAGTGGCTAAGGCGCCAGCCACGTACACCCAAGGTAGTGGGTTCGAATCCAGCCCGGGCCACCAAACAACAATGACGGCTGCAACCAAAAAAAAAAAAATAGCCGGGCGTTTTGGCGGGTGCCTGTGGTCCCAGCTACTTGGGAGGCAGAGGCAGGAGACTTGCTTGAGCCCAGGAGTTGGAGATTGCTGTGAGCTGTGAAGCCATGACACTCTACCCAGGGGGACAGCTGGAGGCTTCTATCTCAAAATAAATAAATAAATAAATAAAAATAGAAAAATTAGCCAGTTATTGTGGTGGGCACCTATAGTCCCAGTTATTCAGGAAGCTGAGGCAAGAACATCGCTTGACCCCAGGAATTTGAAGTTGCTATGAGCTATGAAGACACTACTGCACTCTTTCCAGGGTTAAAGAGTAAGACTCTTTCTCAAAAAAATGAAATGAAATAAAATAAAATAAAGAAGAATGAGCAGCGCCTGTGGCTCAAAGGAGTAGGGTGCTGGCCCCATATGGCCGGAGGTGGCTGGTTTAAACCCAGCCCTGGCCAAAAAAAAAAGAAGAAAGAGTCTGACAGTTTACATGAAATAATGAGAGATCCATTAAGAATACTCAAGGAGGGCGGCGCATGTGGTTCAAAGGAGTAAGGTGCTGGCCCCATATGCCGAAGGTGGCAGGTTCAAACCCAGCCCTGGCCAAAAACTGAAAAAGAATACTCAAGGAGTCTCAGTGCCCAGGGCACCAGCCACATACACTGGAGCTGGCAGGTTCGAATCCAGCCTGGGCCTGCAAAACGACAATGACAACTGCAACAACAACAAAAAAATAGCTACTTGGGAGGCTGAGGCAAGAGAATCACTCAAGGGTGGTGCCCGTGGCTCAGGGAGTAGGGTGCCAGCCCCATATACCAAGGGTGGTGGGTTCAAACCCAGCCCTGGCCAAAAGCAGCAAAAAACAAAAACAAACAAACCCAGCCCTGGCCAAACTGCAACAAAATAATAGCCGGGTATTGTGTCGGGCACTATAGTCCCAGCTACTTGGAAGTCTGAGGCAAGAGAGTCACCTAAGCCCAAGAGCTGGAGGTTTCTGTGAGCTGTGATGCCACAGCACTCTACCAAGGGTGAAAAAGTGAGACTCTGTCTCTAAAAAAAAAAGAGAATCGCTCAAGCCGAAGACCTTGAGGTTGCTGTGAGCTGTGACACCATAGCACTCTACCCAGGGTGACATAGTGAGACTCTCTCTCAAAAAAAAAAAAAAATAGAATACTCAGGAAATAATCCAGGCATGGATGGTAGCAATGGAAATCAAAGAAATAACAGAAAACAAGAGACGGGGCTGGGCACTATGGCTCATGCCTGCAATCCCAGCACTCTGGGAAACTAAAGTGGGAGAATTGCTTGAGACTAGGAGTTCAAGACCAGAATGGGCAATGGAGAGATTCCACCTCTACTCAAAAACCAAAAACTAAAAACTAAGCCAAATCCCCAAACAATGAGTTGAGCATGGTGGTGTGTGCCTATGATCCTAGTTGTGAGGTTGAGGCAGAGGGATTGCTTGAACCCAGGAATTTGAGGTTGTAGTGAACTATGATGACCACTGCACTGCACTTCAGTCTTTTTTTTTTTTTTTGAGCCAGAGCCTCAAGCTATCCCCCTGGGTAGAGTGCTGTAGCATCACAGCTCACAGCAACCTCCAACTCCTGGGCTCAAGTGAGTCTCCTGCTTCAGCCTCCCAAGTAGCTAGGACCACAGGTGTCCGCCACAATGCCTGGCTATCTTTTGGTTGCAGCCGTCATTGTTGTTTTGGTGGACCTGGGCTGGATTCAAACCCGCCACCTTAGGTGTATATGGCTGGCACCTTAGCCACTTGAGCCACAGGCGCCGAGGCTACACTTCACTCTTGATGTCAGATTCAGACTGTCTCAACAAAGCAGGGGAGGGGAATATTCCTAACATTTAGGTACTAACTTTGAGCTTAAAGATGGCAAAGAAACACCCATAGGTTTAAAAACTTAAAGCCGGCTTGGCGCCTGTGGCTCAAGCTGCTAAGGCGCCAGCCACATACACCTAAGGTGGTGGGTTCGAATCCAGCCCGGACCCGCCAAACAACAATAATGGCTGCAACCAAAAAATAGCCAGGCGTTGTGGCGGGCGCTTGTGGTCCCAGCTACTTGGGAGGCTGAGGCAGGAGACTCGATTGAGCCCAGGAGTTGGAGGTTGCTGTGAGCAGTGAAGCCATGGCACTCTACCCAGGGGGACAGCTTGAGGCTCTGTCTCAAAAAAATTAAATAAAAATAAAAACTTAAAGCCTAGAACACTGGAAAGTGATGCTGGTGCAGATTTGTTGGGGTTTAGAGTCATAGCTGGGTGGAACAGTCTAAAGGTGAATGAGACCCTCAATGGGAACTGGAGGAGACTAGAAATACAGATCTAGGAGTTCCAGTTCACTAAGGGATTTATTCTCTGAAAAAAATGTTGCAACAAATTGCCACAAGAGTTGAGTAGCCTTGTGATGTAGATGCACCTGCAGGCCCAGCTTCTCTGGAGAAGAGGAACACTTGCACCCAGGGGTTTGAGACAAGCCTGGGCAACATAGTGAGACCTGGTCTCAAAACCATTAAAATTTAAAAAAATTTTTAAAAAGCCTAAGCAAGAGGGAGATCCTATCTCTATAAAAAAGAGAAAAATTATCCAAGCATGGTGGCACACACCTATAGTCCTAGCTACTTGGGATGTTGAGGCAGGAGGATTGTTTGAGTTCAGGAGTTTGAGGTTGCAATGAGCTACAATGATTCCACAACACTCTAGTTGGGGCAACAGAGTGAGACAGAGTCTCAAGCTGTCACTTTGGATAGTGTGCCGTGGCATCATAGCTCAGAGCAACCTCCAACTCTTGAGCTCAAGAGATCCTCTTGCCTCACTTTTTCTATTTTTAGTAGAGATGGGGGTCTCTATTTTTGCTCAGGCTGGTCTTGAACCCATAAGCTCAAACTATTCACCTGCTACCTCGGCCTCCCAGAGTGCTAGGATTACAGGTGTGAGCCACCACATCCAGCCAAAATATATATATATTTTTAAGAAAATAAATTAGGGGTGGCACCTGTAGCTTAAGTGGCTAAGGTGCCGGCCACATACACCAGAGCTGGTGGGTTCAAATCTGGCAGAGGCCTGCCAAACAATGACAACTACAACCAAAAAATAGCCAGGCATTGTGGCGGGCGCCTGTAATCCTAGTACTTGGGAGTCTGAGGCAAGAGAATTGCTTAAACCCAGGAGTTAGAGTTTGCTATGAGGTGTGACACCATGGCACTCTACCCAGGGCAATAACTTGAGGCTATGTCTCAAAAAAAAAAAAAAAAAAAAAAGGAAAGGAAAAGAAAAGAAAAGAAAAGAAATTAGAGGCTGGGCAAGGTGTCTCATGTCAATAATCCTAGCACTCTGCAGGGCTGAGGCAGTGGATTGCCTGAGTTCAGGAGTTCGAGTCCAGCTTGACCGAAAGTTTGACCCCTGTCTCTAAAAATAGCTGGATGTGGTGGCACACACTTGTAATCCTAGCACTTTGGGGGGCTAAGGGGGGGAGATCAATTGAGCCTAGGAGTTGGAAACCAGCTGGTCTCTAAAAATAGCCAGGCATTGTGTTGGGTGACTATAGTTCCTCCTACTTAGGAGGCTGAGTCAAGAGGATTGCTTGAGCCCAGGAGTTAGAGGTTGCTATGAGCTATCTCGCCATGGTATTCTACCGAGGGCAACAAAGTGAGACTCTGTCTTAAATAAAGAAATAAAAATAAAAACAGCCAGATGCTGTGGCGAGTACAGTCCTAGCTAATAGGAAGGCTGAGATAAGAGGATCACTTCAGGCCAAGAAAGTCTGAGGTTGCTGTGAGCTGTGATGCCATAGCACTCTACCCAGGGTGACAAAGTGAGACTCTGTCTGAAAAAAAAAAAATTGGCTTGGTGACTGTAGCACAGTGGTTACGGTGCCAGCCACATACGCTCAGGGTGGCCAGTTCAAGCCCGACCAGGTCCTGCTAAACAACAATGACAACTACAACAAGAAAACAGCCAGGGCTCTGCGCCTGTGGCTCAAGTGGCTAAGGCGCCAGCCACATACACCTAAGACGGTGGGTTTGAATCCAGCCCGGGCCCGCCAAAACAACAATGATGGCTGCAACCAAAAAATAGCCAGGCATTGTGGCGGGCGCCTGTGGTCCCAGCTACTTGGGAGGCTGAAGCAGGAGACTCACTTGAGCCCAGGAGTTGGAGGTTGCTATGAGCTGTGATGCCATAGCACTCTACACAGGGGGACAGCTTGAGGCTCTGTCTCAAAAAAAAAAAGAAAAGAAAAGAAAATAGCCGGGTGTTGTGGAGGGTACCTGTAGTCCCAGCTACTTGGGAGGCTGAGGCAAGAGAATCACTTAAGCCCAAGAATTGGAGGTTGCTATAAGCTATGATGCCATGGTACTCTACTGAGGGCAGCATAGTGATACTCTGTCTCAAAAAAAAAAAAAAGAATTTAACAGGAGGGTGTAATTCTAAAAACACAATGAGAATAGGGGTGTTTTCTTTAGACTCTGGAAGTCACAGAAATTACAGACCAGAGAGTTCCTGGAGAGGATAATCACTGAGTTCTTGCTGACTTCAGGGAGAGGTTTTAGTGTCAGGATAAAATGCCAGACTGATATGGAAGAAGGGTGATGGGAGAATGAAAGCAGTGGGTTAGGATCCCAGGTGTTTCACTCAATGCCTCCTAAAGGAACCAGAGAGGCAGACACTGCAGCTGTCCTGTGTCAATGTCGAGACAGGACAAAGGAAGTTTAGAGAAGGGTCTGAAATGCATCAGGATAAAAGCCTGACCTCTATTTTAGGCTCAGATACAAGTTCATGTCTGGAAAGCTAAAGGCCTCAATATCCAACAGAATCTCAAGGTGAATTCTCCCTGGATAGCAGTAAGGTGTCTCTTTCTCATCTAGCTCTGGATTTGGCTCCTTTTTCCCAGATGTAAAGTGGCCACACATATCTAAGATGAACTCTCTCCAGTTTGGAAAGGCTTTCCTACCTGGTTGGGTAAATCTCTGTTTTGACTTAGACATTTTCTACGCAGTAGGTATATGGGTGTACTTAACACTTTTTGCTCAGAAAAGGGCCTAATCCTACTTATTTTTGTCAATAAGAACTAGGTAAGGGGCGGCACCTGTGGCTCAGTGAGTAGGACCCTGGACCCATATACCAAGTGTGACAGGTTTGAACCCGGCCCCAGCCAAACTGCAACAAAAAATAGCCGGGTGTTAGGTAGGCACCTGTAGTCCCAGCTACTCGGGAGGCTATGGCAAGAGAATTGGCTAAGCACAAGAGCTGGAAGTTGCTGTGAGCTGTGATGCCATAACACTCTACTGAGGACAACAAAGTAAGACTCTGTCTCCGGGAAAAAAAAAGAAAAAAAAGAACAGGTAAGATTTATTACTGGGTTTTTGATCAAGAGATCTAAAGAAGGGCTGTGCCTGTGGCTCAGTGGGCAGGGCACCAACCCCATATACTGAGGGTGGTGGGTTCAAACCCGGCCCCTGCCAAACTGCAGCAAAAAATAGCCAGGCATTGTGGTGGGCTCCTGTAGTCCCAGCTACTCGGGAGGCTAAGGCAAGGGAATTGCCTAAGCCCAGGAGTTGGAGGTTGCTGTGAGCTGTGTGATGCCACAGCACTCTACCGTGGATGATAAAATGAAACTATCTCTAAAAAAAAATCTAAAGAAGCTTAGTTGAAAGGATTCCTGAGCTTCCTCTGGACTTAATCCAGGTTTTCTAGCTACACAGGGAAAATAAAACTACACTTTGCTCCCCACTCATGGATAATCCCTACTTCCTCTGGAGAAGCAACAGGACCGCCAACCTGTTGATTTGGTTCTATCTATTTTTCTCTGGAAATACATAGACTTTTCATCATCTTGTCCCTAGGAGAACTGAAGCCAATTTCTTTTTTGTTTTTTTAGGGAGATAGAATCTCACTTTATTGCCCTTGGTAGACTGCTGTGGCGTCACAGCTCACCACAACCTCCACCTCCTGGGCTTAGGCGACTCTCTTGTCTCAGCCTCCTGAGTAGCTGGGACTACAGGCGCCTGCCACAATGCCCGGCTATTTTTCTTTTGTTGTTGCAGTTTGGCCAGGGCCAGGCTTGAACCCGCCATTCTTGGTATATGGGGTCAGCGCCCTACTCAGTGACCCACAGGCGCTTCCCAACTTAAGCCAATTTCAGTGGACCTACCAAAGGATGCAGGTTGCAGCAGATTTGCAGTTCACATATGTGAACCTCAAAGTGCTTGGCAATTCCAAGTGAACAGGCAGATCAATAATCTTAGGGGGCAAGGGTGGAGGAAGTGTACCTAATTGTGCGCACTTGAATTACCACTGTTATTGCCAGGGTAGAGCTTTAACCTTTCTCCTCAGTACCCTTCCTACTGGTATTATCCAGCTATGGTTCTTTATTGCTAGTGAGTGCTGCTTCTTTGGTCCAAGGCCATAGCACCAACAGGAGGTCTCATAAGCTGGCACCACTGGGCCCTCATCTTCTGAGGCCCCACCTCCCTTGCTGCCTGTGGAGTGGCTTGGCTTAGTTCCCATTTCCCTATTTGGATGTGAATGTCACTTAGCCAGTTTGCCCACATGATTTCCCATACCTAGGAAGGGACACACCTTGGTGCAAAGATGCAATCACTGTTACCACCATCAAAAGGAAAGCACATCCTTGGTAATGTCACGTGCATCTTTTTTCCTTTTTTTAATGCCAGAAGCTTGTGGTTATGTCATTCATTTTGGTGGGGTATTTCACTCCCTTTGCTGAATGTCTATTTGCTTTTGGATTTTTTTTTTTTTTAGACAGAGCCTCAAGCTGTCGCCCTGAGTAGAGTGCTGTAGCATCACAGCTCATAGCAACCTCCAACTCCTGGGCTCAAGTGATTCTCCTGCTTCTGCCTCCCAAGTAGCTGGGACTACAGGCGCTTGTCACAATGCCTGGCTACTATTTGGTTGCAGCTGTCATTGTTGTTTGGAGGGCCCAGGCTGGATTTGAACCTGTCAGCTCAGGTGTATGTGGCTGGTGCCTTAGCCGCTTGAGCCACAGGTGCCCAGCCTGCTTTGGATGTTTTGAGATTAAAAATTTCCAGCCAAATGGGATTCTTGTTTATACTTAGGATTCCAGATTTCATGGTTATCCCTTAAGTCTAACTAACATCTCTGCCTCTAGGCAATGACTTTTCTTCAGAAAATTAAAGAAATTCTGTGCATTTTTTAAATAAAAAGGTGAGTTGTAATTATAGGTCCTGACATTTCTAGGGGTCATCCTGGAAATTGCACAAGGTAGTCCTGAAATAACCTCCCTTCATTTGTAACCTTTCACTGACAAAGTTATTTTGATGGTGGTTTGACCCTGATCAGAGCCCCCACTTGCCCTCTGCTCTTGGGTGTGGGGACTTTATTGGACCTGTATCCAGAATCCTTGTATTTTGGGAAATACTTTCCACATTTTGGCTAAGAGAAAGATAAGGTTCAGGAAGTATTCGTTTAGATCTTTTTTTTTTTTTTTGAGACAGAATCTTACTGTGTTGCCCTCTGTAGAGTCCTGTCCTGTCACAGCTCACAGCAACCTCAAACTCTTAGGCTTAAGCAATTTTTTTGCCTCAGCCTTCCAAGAAGCCCAACACAATGCCTGACTATTTTTTTTGCTGTTGTCACTGTTGTTTAGCTGGCCTGGGCCAGCTTTAAACCTGTCAGCCATGGTGCATGTGGCTGGCACTGTAACCACTGTGCTATGGATGCTGAGCCTTTTTTAAATTTTTATTTTTTTGAGACAGGGACTTATTCTGTCACCTTGGCTAAAGTGCACAGCATTATCATAGCTCATTGCAACCTAAAACTTCTGGGCTCAAGTGATCTTCTTGCCTCAGCATCTCAAGTACTTGGGACTATGATGTGAACTGCCATTTTTTTTTTTTTTTTGAGACAGAGTCTCACTTTATCGCCCTAGGTAGAGTGCTGTAGCATCACAGCTCACAGCAACCTCTAACTCCTGAGCTTAAGCGATTCTCTTGCCTCAGCCTCTTGAGTAGCTGGGACTACAGGTGCCCGCCACAATTCCTGGCTATTTTCTTTGTTATTGTTGTTCTTGCAGTTTGGCTGGGGTAGGGTTTGAACCTGCCACCCTCGGTATATGAGGTTGGCACTCTATCCACTGAGCCATAGGCACCACCTGTGAACTGCCATTTTTTTTTTTTTGAGACAGAGCCTCAAGCTATCCCCCTGGGTAGAGTGCCATGGCATCACAGCTCACAGCAACCTCCAACTCCTGGGCTCAAGCAAGTCTCCTGCCTCTGCTTCCCAAGTAGCTGGGACTACAGGTGCCCGCCACAATGCCCGGCCATTTTTTGGTTGCAGCCATCATCGTTGTTTGGTGGGCCCGGGCTGGGGATTTGAACCCTCCACCTTAGGTGTATGTGGCTGGTGCCTTAGCCGCTTGAGCCACAGGCGCCGAGCCTGAGCTGCCATTTTTTATAGAGGCAGGATCTTGCTTTTGTTCAGGCTTGTCTCAAACTTCTGGCCTCAAGCAACTATCCTGCCTTGACCTTCCAAAGTGCTAAAATTAGGGCCACGCTTGGTGGCTCACACCTGTAATCTTTTTTTTTTTTTTGAGACAGAGCCTCAAGCTGTCCCCCTGGGTAGAGTGCTGTGGCATAGCTCACAGCAACCTCCAACTCCTGGGGTCAAGCGAGTCTCCTGCCTCCGCCTCCCAAGTTGCTGGGACCACAGGCGCCTGCCACAACGCCTGGCCATTTTTTTTTTTTTTTTGGTTGCAGCCATCATTGTTGTTTGACCAGCCCAGGCTGGATTTGAAACCGCCACCTTAGGTGTATGTGGCTGGCGCCTTAGCCACTTGAGCCACAGGCGCTGAGCCTCACACCTGTAATCTTAGCATTTTGGAGGCCAAGGTGGATGGATCACTTGATCTCAGGAGTTTGAGACCAGCCTGAGCAAGAGTAAGACCCTGTCTTTAAAAAATAGCCAGGCATTGTGGCAGGCTTCTATAGTCCCAGATACTTGGGAGGCTGAGGCAAGAGAATCATTTGAGCCCAGGATTTTGAGGTTGTGAGCTATGACACCAAGGAAATTTATTGAGGGTTACAAAATGAGACTCTGTCTTAAAGAAAAGAAAGTGCTAAGATTACAGATGTGAGCCACTGTACCCAGCCTATGTTCCTAATATGGCACAAGGTCCCACTTGCTTCCCACTTTGACTGCACATAGGCCCAATTTGATATTAAGACAATATAAGCTTAGGGTCTAGCCATACAATAGCAGTGCAATGTGTACAAGTTATAGTTGCTCTCTGTGCCTCTCAATTTCTTTTTTTTTTTTGAGACGGAGCCTCAAGCTATCCCCCTGGGTACAGTGCCAGGGCATCACAGCTCACAGCAACCTCCAACTCCTGGGCTCAAGTGAGTCTCCTGCCTCCGCCTACTTGTAGCTGGGACCACAGGCGCCCACCACAATGCCCGGCCATTTTTTGGTTGCAGCCATCATTGTTGTTTGGCGGGCCCAGGCTGGGGATTCGAACCCGCCACTTTAGGTGTACGTGGCTGGCGCCTTAGCCGATTGAGTCATAGGTGCTGAGCCTCAATTTCTAATGTATAAAAGCAGAGGCTAAGCAATGACAAAGAGCTGCTCTTTGATCCCAGTTCTTCTTCATTTTTTTTTAGAGACAGAGTCTCATTTTATCACCCTCGGTAGAGTGCTGTGGCATCACAGCTCACAGCAACCTCCAATTCCTGGGCTTAGGTGATTCTCTTGCCTCAGCTTCCCAAGTAGCTGGGACTAGAAGTACTTGCCACAATGCCCAGCTATATGTATTTTTTTGTTGCAGTTTAGCTGGGACCAGGTTCGAACCTTCCACCCTTGGTATATGGGGCCAGTGCCCCACCCACTAAGCTACAGGTGCTGCCCTCATCCCAGTTCAATTCAATAACTACAAAGAAGTCATGTGCAAAGCACTGAGGGATTACTTAAATTAATAAGCTGGATTCTTGCTCTTTGAAAGCATCCCAGTTAGTGACTGGAATTATTATTATTATTATTTTTTTTTTTTTGAGACTGAGCCTCAAGCTGTCCCCCTGGGTAGAGTGCCCTGGCATAACAGCTCACAGCAACCTCCTACTCCTGGGCTCAAGCAAGTCTCCTGCCTCAGCCTCCCAAGTAGCTGGGACCACAGGCGCCCTTCTCAACACCCAGCTATTTTTTGGTTGCAGCCATCGTTGTTTGGTGGGCCTGGGCTGAATTCGAACCCGCCACCTTAGGTATATGTAGCTGGTGCCTTAGCTGCTTGAGCCACAGGCACCGAGCCTGGAATTATTATTTATTTATTTATTATTATTATTTTTTATGAGACAGAGCCTCAAGCTGTCCCCCTGGGTAGAGTGCCATGGCATCACAGCTCACAGCAACCTCCAACTCCTGAGGTCAAGCGAGTCTCCTGCCCCCGCCTCCCAAGTAGCTGGGACTACAGGCACCCGCCACAACGCCCAGCTATTTTTTGGTTGCAGCCATCATTGTTGTTTGCAGGGCAGGCCCGGACTGGATTTGAACCTGCCACCTTGGGTGTATGTGGCTGGTGCCTTAGCCACTTGAGCTACAGGCGCCAAGCCTATCTATTTATTTTTTATTGAGACAGAGTCTCACTTTGTGGCCCTGGGTAGAGTGCTGTGACATCACAGATCACAGTAACCTCCAGTTCTTGGGCTTAAGTAATTCTCTTGCCTTAGTCTCCCAAGTAGCTGGGAGTATAGGTGCCTGCCACAATGTCTGGCTTTTTTTTTTTGTAGAGACAGAGTCTCACTTTATCACCCTTGGTCGAGTGCCAAGGCATCACACAGTTCACAGCAACCTCCAACTCCTTGGGCTTAGATGATTCTTTTGCCTCAGCCTCCTGAGTAGCTGGGACTATAGGTGCCCGCCACAACGCCTGGCTATTTTTTTGTTACAGTTTTGCTGGGGCTGGGTTTGAACCCACCACCCTTGGTATATGGGGCCGGCACCCTACTCACTGAGCCACAGGTGCCACCCTATTTATTTATTTTTTTGAGACAGAGTCCCATTATGTCACCCTCAGTAGAGTGCCATGGCATTATAGGTCTCAGCAACCTCAAACTCTTGGGCTCGAGTGATTCTCTTACCTCAGACTCCCAAGTAGCTGAGACAGGTATCTGCCACAATACCCAGCTATTTTTTTGTTGTAGCTGTCATTAAAATAAAGGTTTCTGAGTCCAATTGTGCGCCATGCATGGTGCATGCATGGTACTTTGAGCTCCCAATACTTAATGCAATCCTTACTAACCAGTATTCTGATTTCTTTCCTTTTTTTTTTTTTTTAAAGAGACAGAGTCTCACTTTATCACCCTCGGTAGAGTGCTGTGACCTCACAGCTCACAGCAACCTCCAACTCCTGGGCTTAGGTGATTCTCTTGCCTCAGCC
>CAUYQV010067302.1:0-29583 GCA_963574575.1 Galagoides demidoff
TTAAAACTATAACTGAGAAAAATGACATGAAGGCTGTGTTGATCAGTTTGATGGAAGTATTTCGGTTTGCATGCGAAAACCCCACACTGTACCCCAGAAGTGCATTAATGTACATAGTTACCATTCAATAAAATTAAAAAAAAAAAAAGGTTATAGTATATCCATTATATAATGGTAATATTTGTATCTATTACTTATATAAACTTAAAAATATAATGCTATTCTATTTTGCTTAAACTAACGCTGTATTGTCCTAATTACCATCGTTTATAGAGAGTCTTGAAATTATGGCAGATAAGATTGATCTTGTCACCACAGAAGTATTTGCCTTCCTGACACGTGACCTAGGAAGCTTCTTATTACTGGCCTGAACGTGCGTTCACCTGCTGTCCCACAGGACTCTGGGGACAGATGGGAGCCCCAAGTCCCAGGTGAGGGCTGGATGGGTCTACCCAGGCCAGAGCTGGACCTGACAGAGTACTGAGGAAGGCCAAGGCCCTGCCCCAGTTTCACAAACTTTATTTTTTATACTTTCTGGCTAAAGTGCAACATCCATTGTTTGGTAGACAGGTGTGTGGCCTTGCCTTTAACCCCGACCCTCCAGCAATCCCCAAGGGTAGGGTGAGCGTGCAAGGTCCCGAGGCCTCCCTGTGCACAGAATTCCTCACCAACACAGAACTCTGCCTTCCCAGGGGACACCAAGCTCTGCACGTGGCTGTTCCTACTGCTGTCCCCTAGAGCAGCACAGGCAGCACAAACTCGCTGCACCACAGCCTCCTGACATGGGCAGCCCACACTCTCTGGTCTAGACCACAGCCTCCTGACACACCATCATGCGAAAAACGGGTCCAAGATCATCACCAGCCTCCCGGGAAAACCCACTAACAGTATTTTCAGTTGAGGAGAAAACCACTAAGGATGAACAAGTTACTGTTTTAAATCCAGTTAAGACAGATCCTCTGTGTGACTTTTAGCCATCCAGTTGACACACACCGATTCATTGGTCCCACTTTGCTGTCAGTGTTCAGCTGTCTGTCCACAGCGCTGGGCTTGTGCCGGGCACATTTCCAGCATGGAGCTTCTCTAATGTCCACTACAGTAAGACAGTAGGTGCCTTAAAATAACTTGTAAATTGACAAATTGTGGTTATGTATATGTAAGGGTTACCGAATGATGTGATGCTTTATGAGTACAATGTGGAACAGTGAAACCAAGCTAATTAACACATCTGTCACCTTAAATACTTACATTGTTTGTGGTGAGAACATTTGAAGTACATCCTAGGTGGTTCTGACATGTGCCACGTGCTTGCTACCCATGCTCACCACGCAGTGCAGTAAGCTCTGGGAAGCCCACTGAAGGCGGGTAGTGGTTTGGGTGTTTCCTTTCTTCATTCCTCCTTTTCTTTTGCCACAGGGACAATTTTCTTTCCAACATCTTTGCGTGTAAGTGCCAGGGACCGCATGTCTGTAAGGCAGGGTGCCCAGTGTGGAACACTTGGTCACATTTTCAGTCTTACTAAAACTTCAAACTTGTTGTTCAAAAATATAAAAACAACAAAACATCCCCATCTGGAAAACATAGGTGCTCATTTACCTTCAACTGTGCCAGCTCTGGGTATTATCCACCTTTATTACGACGACTTTGTCACACGTGGAACTTCCTTGCAGCTTCAGTTTCCCCAACTTCCCTGGCTTTGGTGCCAGCTGCCAACACACAGTGCTGGTGCCCTTCTCAGCATGTGACTCGAGACTCACAGGAGCCATGCTGTTGCCACCTGTTTCCAGAGGAGGAAGGGCACTGGGACACAGGCTCAGGACCTGGCCCAGGACCCAAGCCGTGAGCAGGAGGGTTGTGTTCTGAGCTAGGCAATGTGGCCGCCATGGCTCTGCCCCTCACACCTGCTCTGTGTCACTTCTGATAGCCTCACAAACTCATCCACAAACCTAAAGGCAAGGGAGACGGGGGGCCCCTGGCCAGGTGCCCTCAGAAAAAGAAGGTGTCCCAGCTGCTGAGGGAGGAGGGAGGATGTCAGACCGGACAGCCGTGCTCAGAGGTTGAGTGACGGGTAAATTGTATACTCCACAAAGACACATCCACGCCAGAGCCCCAGACACCTGGGGATGCCACTTATTTGGAAGTAGGGTCTGTCTTTGCAGATGTGATTAAGACGAGGTGATCTTAATTGGACCAAGATGGGTCCTAATCCAATGACCAGTGTCCTTTGAAGGAGAGGGAAATTTAGATGCAGCCGTAGATGGCCATGGGGGATGTAGCCACAGGCCAGGGCTCTTCTCAGGTCACCAGGAGCTGAATGAGCAGAAAGTCCCCCCTGCCACCAGAGCCTTCCAGGAGACTAGCACTATTATGCTGTGCCCGTCAAGTTTTAAAGCTCTGACCCCCAAGGCTGTGGATGGTGTCACAAGGTGGGACCTTTAGGAGGTGAGTAGCTCCTGAGGGTGCAGCCCTCAGAAATGGGATTAGTGCCCTGAGGAAAGGGCCTCAGAGCTTTCTGGTCCTGTTTCCATAATGGGAAGCCGACTAAAGACGAGACTCACCGGGCCTGGCCAGGCCAGCACCCGAGTGGGCATCTCACCTCCAGGGTGGGTGTGCTCTCCCGCCCCTGCTCTGGGAACCTGCCAGGACTGTCCCCAGAGACACAGCCATGTGGCTTCCCTGTCATCTGTCCAGCCCTCCACAGAGCCTGCCAGGGCCTCCCAGTTGGACATCTAAGGACCTGTGTGTCCTTCCTGGAGAGGACACTGTGCCCCAAGGAGATGAGAGCCACAAAAAAAGGAAGGTGTAAAAAGAGGGATATTCAGAGAAGCCTATTAAAACTTAAAAAATTAAAAACAGAACATCAGATATTGAAAAATAAAAGCAGGAAGTTAAAGTTGAGAAATTGCTCCAGACAGTACAACAAACATACAGAGGAGTAAGAAGGTGGAGATGGAGAAGTAAATATAATCAGGAAAGGACAATCAAGGGGGTAAACGTCAGAAAACCCGAAGCTCAGGAGAGCACAGCACAGAGAAGAGAGGAGTTTTCAAACATGTAGCCAAAGAATCACTCCCAGGTCCAAGTCACTTCAGGTCCCAGTGTTCAGGACGGAGCTGAGCCTCAGACCCAGGAAGGAAAACAAACTCTCCACCATGGCCCAGGGAGCATCAGGCACCAGCCTTGGGGAGGGACGCTGGACATGGTCAAGGGAGCTTCAGACACCAGCCACAGGGAGGGACGCTGGACATGGTCAAGGGAGCTTCAGACACCAGCCACAGGGAGGGATGCTGGACATGGTCAGAGGAAAGGCAGATGCCAGCCATAGGGAGGGACGCTGGATGTGGTCAGGGAGCATCAGACGCCAGCCATGGGGAAGGACACTGGACATAGTCAGGGGAGAGGCAGACACCAGCCATGGGGAGGGACACTGGACATGGTCAGGGGAGCATCAGACACCAGCCACGGGGAGGGACGCTGGACATGGTCAGGGGAGAGGCAGATGCCAGGCACGGGGAGGGACATGGGACATGGTTGGGGAAGAGGCAGACACCAGCCCTGGGAAGGGATGCTGGATGTGGTCAGGGGAAAAAGCAGACACCAGCCACAGGGAGGGATGCTGGATGTGCTCAGGGGAGCATCAGACACCAGCCATGGGGAGGGACGCTGGATGTGCGTGGTCAGGGGAACATCAGACAGATGCTGGAGATGGTCAGGGGACAGTTGGTCTCCAAACTCTGAATTAACTTTGAGGACTTCCATGCAAGCTCTAAATATTTTCTGATTCCCATATGCTGACATATATGTATGTTTTTTCCCTAGGAAACAGCAGGCAGAGTGCCAAACTGGCCTGAGAGAGTGAAACAGGCAGGAGCCCCATGAGCTCCAGACCGGGGGGCTGGGAGAGTGGCACAGGGAGGGTCCTTGGGGTCCAGGTTGGAGTCAAGGGACAGCAGGTCCAGGTTAGAGTCAGGGGACAGCAGGTCCCAGGGCAGCTGACAGGAGCCAGAGGGAAGCCTGCATAGGGGTGTCCCCAGGAGGGAATGGAACCTTCTGGAACAGCTGGTATGCTCAACCAGGCTTAAAGGCTGTGCGTTCGACCACGCTGATGAGTGACTGACAGACACGGGGAGACACAGTGACACTGGGGAGAGGAGAGACCGTGAGAGAAACGAAACCCGGCCTGATCTGCCGGGAGCAGGGTCTGTGCGTCACTGGGCATCGATTTCTTGGGGTGGGTGAGGACGCTGAAGCCCCTTGTTAGAAGGAGGTTGAGTTTGATGGGAAGTGAGCTGAATGAAACCATCATTTCCCACAATAGCAAATCAATACATTTCTGTGTAATCTAAAGGAAAAACATCAAGGAAAAGCAGAGCAAGCACGGTTCACGGAAGGACGGGAGGGAGGGAGGGGACAGAGACGCGCGGTTTGACTGGGACGGTTCCCTTCCCCAGAGCAGGATGGAGAGCGAGGGCTGGGCCCCACTGTTCTCTGCTCCACGCACAGCCCCTCTGCTCACCACCCTGTTGGTGGTCACCCCTCCCAAAGCCTCTCAGCTCTAACACTTTGTTTTTGGAAGGACAATAACATAGTCCCCCCAAGGCTCACACAAGTCTGCGTCTTTGTGTGCTGGGAGCTGAGACTTTCTTGTGACCTGGAGTGACACAGAGCAAACTCACACTGCCTGCTAACTTCACAGGACACTAACCTTCTACTCCAGGGGTTAAGTCCTGCGACGGCAGGAAGTCCCTGATCAGGGTTTATGGCAAAGGTACAGACGGATGTGACATTCCCAGTGGCCTGTGCCCCTAGTGGTGTTGACAGGGTCAGAGCCGTCTTTAACCTCATCACTGACCTGAGATTTTCTTCGAAACAAAAGATGGTCCAGAATTTCTCTTGCTACTTGCACAGTATAAATTAAGAAATAAGAAACAAAATAACACAAGCAGAATCCCACGGATGTCCCCCGAGATGAAGACTTTAAATCCTCTCATGCTTCTCAGTCAAGCCCCACACTTGGCTTCCAGCAGGAGGGTCTCCCAGCACCTGGCGCACCAGCCTCCTCACGCAGGAGTGGGTTAGCTGGGTGCTTCCCTGACGAGGAACCAGGAGGGGCTGAAGTTCAGCTTAACTCCAGCAGCTGAGGCCACACCCCAGGCTCTGGGGAGTGGAAAAAAACACAACACATAGGTCACTTCTGCTGTGAAAACTCCACTAAACAAAGAATGTTTTATTTCATTAGTATTAAAATAACCGGCCAACAACTGGGAATTTTAAAAAAAGCATTCCTCAGACCTAATTATAATAAATTTAACATAGATCAACTCTGCATAAGTAGCACATAGAGTTTGTGTAAGTTTCTAGTAAGGAGTCTTCTCAAAACAGAAAACGGAGTTTTCCCGGCAGACCTGAAGCACCTCCCTGTTGGTTCTGGTTCTCTCGGCTCATCAGCGCGTTTCATATTTTCTCTCGTTGGTTACGATGCAGCGTGCGTAGCTCATGTTACTGGTTCTGAATAGGAGATTATTATCCATTCCGTGCCTAACTGCTTGTTGCTGGTGTAGAAAAAAGCTACTAATTTTTTGTTACTGACTTCGTATCTAATCACCTAAAAATCACATTTCGTTTGTGTAATATGCTCACTCTACACAGTTCCTTATGGTTCAAGAAGATAAAACCTCAGAAGCCAACGGAAGAGGGGAGTGTCTGTAATGTGGCTCTTCCCATGGGGTTTTCCCAGACGCAACTGTTCCTGGAGGCTGTGGCCCTCGGTCTCTGAGATGTGCTTGCATAAGTTGGGGCCTGTGATTGCACGTGTGTGCGTGTGTGTGTGAGTGGGAATGACACCCACCCCACTCCAAAGAAAACAGGTATCACAGATGGCACACAGACACCACACTCTGGATATCACGGACAGGAAACAGGCAGGACACAGACACCAATCTCTGGGCACCACGTCCCTCACATGCAGGGAGGCAGGGGTCTGCTGGCCACAGCTGAGCTGACTCTTGCTGCAGGAAGGGTCTGGGAAGAAGTTTGGAAACCCCCAAGTCAAACACCCACTGTGGACAAGGTATCCCAGAAGCAAATAGGGCTCGTGCTAATAGCCAAATGCAAAATTAATGAAGGGTGTAAACAGGCAATGTACAGAAGAGGCCGAGCTGATGGACGGTCAGACCCACTGTTAACAGTTGCCTGTGTGATCGACGTGTGTCTCCCTCATCTCTGACTGTCATTGCTCAGATGACTTTCACCAGGCTCCAGGCAGCAGGGCCAGCTGACACAAGGGTGATGGTAGGTTTGCAGCATTTTTCTTTGGAAGAAAACTAGAAATATCTGTCAATATTAGGCAGACACATTTCCTTTCACCCAGACCCCCAGTGGCCTGCAAGGGCAGCTCACCGGGTGGTTGGACATGGAGCTCAGGGTACCCCTGGTCCAGGTCTGACACCCCACCTCCACCTCCTCCAGTGGTTACATAGACATCCAGCCATCCTCCTGCCCTCCTGTCCTGCCTGCCTCCCCCTACCTACCTCCCACCTGTCCCTCAAAATCACCAGGGTGAATCCAAACGCCCTCCCCAGGAGTCCCTACCTGTCCCAGCCCTGGCTGGGCTCCCATCACCTGCCCCGTGTCCTGTGCTGGGCTCCCGTCACCTGTCCCGTGTCCTGTGCTGGGCTCCCATCAGTCTGCAGGCTGCATGGATGTGTGACTCTGCCCGGTCACAGTGAGGAGCCCAGCGTGGGCATAGTGGCTGGGTTCAGTCTGGTCACCTGAAGCAGCTCCTGGGCTTGTACCTGTGTCCCTGTCACTTGCTCACTCATGGTAGCATCATCCCCACCTGCCCTGACTGTGAGGGCCGTAGGGCTCCAGGCAGGTGCAGCTTCCCTGGGGAGGGACTGTCCAGGGCCCGAGAGTGGGAGCGGCTCTGAGACTTCCTGAGGTCTCCACCCACCACCCTGGTTGAAGAGAACAAGTGGGAGGCCCAGAGCAGCAGGGATGGAGGGAAGTAACCTGGCCAGGGGCGGTGCCCTGGGACAGCCTGGCTGGGCCCCACCTCCCTGCCACGTGGCTGGAGGGCCCTGCCTGGCTGGAGAAGACGTCCTCCTGGACAGTGCTGCTGCAGCCCACTCTGCGTAGCAGGGACCTATAAATGTCCCGAATTGGTAGACACATGGCCCCAGGGGCCCCAGAAACAAGACCCCACATAGCAGTGTCAGCAGCCACGGTGGGGCCAGGCCGGGCTGCTCTAGAGCCACAGGCAGACCTGGAGGAGCCAGTTGTCCGTCTGGGGCAGCCAGTGCCTCTGAGCTTGGAGGTCACTACCACTGAGGCCCGTCGAGGGCTGGGGCTGCCATCCTCACAGGGAAAGGGACACAGAGTAGAGCCAGGCACAGGCATGGGGCAGGACAACCTCTAGTCAGGGTCAGCTCTGGAGACAGAAGGGCCAGTCCAGCTCCCCTCCCCCCCACCTGCTGGGTGGCCTTGGGACGTCTGTTAGTGTCCCTGGCCCTGAGCTGCCTCCTCTGTGGAGCACAGGTGAGTTTGAGCTCAGGTGGGGTGATTCGGCCGGCGTGGCTGCTCTCACCTCCCTCCCTGTCCCTCAGGGACAGTCTTCTCTTCCCACCCTTTTCCCCTGAAACTCAGGCGTGGGGCGTAAGGATCTCCACAGGCCGGCAGCTCACACTGACCCAGAGCTCCACAGTGTGTTAGAAGGTCAGCTCTCGGGCCTAAAGGGCATCCCCTGGCAGCGTGACCCTGGGTGGGACCTGTGCTTGCCCTGAGCCTCCCTCTTTGCTAGGAAGACAGACAGATACTCCCTGCCTCCCCATTGCTGATGTTGCAGGGGAGAACAGTGTGGACAAGCCAGGAACGGGGCCAGCTCCACACCACACAGACCCTCCCCCCCCCAAGGGAACTCCTCTGCCATCCCTTATCCCACGTCAGCCACAGAGAATCTGTGCCGGGCACTCGCTTCCGGGCACTGGGGCTCAACCCTGCCAGCCTCTGGCAGGTAGGAGCCAGCTTGGCCCCCGGAGGCTTCAGGAATGGCCTCCTGGCTGGTCCCACTCCCTTCTGTCAGGTGGAGTCCCCAGCGAGATGGCTGGAGGCCTATGCCGGCTCAGGCTTGTTGGTTCTCAGAATGTTCTCCATTTCCAGGGCCATCCCTGCCTTCCATCTCCTGGACACAGAGCCCAGGCTACAGCGAGGCCCTAGACCAGCTTCCCTGCCTTGTCACTCAGCTCCATTTTAAATTTAGAGTCAACTTCAAAAGTTATATAAAATATTACAATGGAAAGTTCTCAGGTGACCCTCCTCAGCACACATCCCTCAAGGCTGGGGAGGGGTGTGGTCCTTGCTGGCTGGCTCTGCAGTTTGCAGAGAACATGGGGGCAGTGTCCAGGACCAAGGTGACGTGGGCACAAATCCAGGATTAAAGCTTGTAGTTTAATTTAAATAAAAATGAAGCCCAACCCAAGGAACCATCTGACTCAGGGTTCTGGGGTTTCTGGGGCCCAGGGGGCAAGAGCAGATGGACACCAGCCAGGCTCCTCCCTTCCTGGTCCCTGGGCGGGAGGCAGTGGTCACCAGGGCCGGACTTGAGGAGGATCCAGGCCTGTAGATGTGTGAGGCAAGTGTGGGGAGTGCCTGGTGCTGCTGTGGGGCAGGTGTGGGGAGTGCCTGGCTCTGCCCCAGGACAGGAATAGAGGCCGCCCTGCACCTGCCCTACAGGTGTCTGCCCCTTGGCACCTGTTGTCAGGGAAGTTGGGGGAAGTGTTTCTCTTGCTCTCCTGACAGGTAGAGAATTGTTGGAATTATGAATATCAGTTTAGGGTGACAGGTGACAGGCATCACCAGCCTTCAGCTCCAGACTAAAATTACACAGTCTTGGCCTTTCTTAGAAAGGACACCAAAATAGAAAGTTCAATACTCTCTATTCTAACTGACAGTTAAAAATTCAATAACTCTCCCTCCTGCCAGGCACCTGCATGTGATCAAGCTGAACAAATGCGTCCGACTCCTCGCAGGAAGCACGTTTGCTATGAGGAAAGCTCTGGCCCCGGCTGAAGGGGCTGATTTCCCAGAGCCTGGAGAATGGCCCTTTTGAACAGTAAACCACCTGAATAGACTCGGGTTACTCTGACCAGACTGAGCAACAGGGCGGGGGCGGGGGCAGGGGGATGTGAGAGCCACATCTTCCCTGGGGTCCAGCACGGAGTACAGGGGTGGGGTTCCGTGGGGGACAGCGGCAGTGAGGGTGGACACCTGTGGGTCTGTGGGCGTCTGCACCTGTGGGGATTGCAGGAACACGGACACGGGGTCAGCAAAAGGGTGTGCCCCTATGGGGCCCTTAAAAGGACAAAATGAAACTAAAGAGTATAAAAGAAAATAAACATATAACAGGGAAAATAAATAATATTGAAGAGAAGAAATAAGATATCGACAAGTATTTGAATCATCACAAAAAAAGCAAATGGTTATTTTTCCCTTAAGGGCACAGAGCAGCACTGAGAGCCGCTCTCAGTGACGACACCCTGAAGGCAGGAGCCCATTTCAGTGGAGAGAAGTTCATCACAGCAAATGCAGCCACGAGGAGGGGACCCGGCTGCACATCTGAAAACAAATGACCAGGACGGTGCTTAAAAAAAGACAGGCAGAAATGCAGCCCCAGGGTGTGCGGGGGAGGCAGCCGGCAGGGAGCAAGAAGTTGGTGCGTCTGGGAACCCGCACCCACCCACGGGTGCACTCAGGGGCAGGCTTCATGGGAGTCAGAAGGTGCAAAAGCTGAAGGGGAAGGGCGTGAGGTCGGATTAGCCCTTAAACAGCCTCCTCTGCAGCCTGGGTTTGCGTCTGGCTTCGGAGGGCATCCTCACGTGATGGCGGGTCGGGGTCTGCAGCCTGGCTCAGCCCCTCAGGCTGTCCCTGCAGCTCTGGCCTGCACCCGCTGTCATCTGTAGGGTCCAGCCAAAGCAGGAAGCAGCTGTGGTCAAGATGGGGGAAAAGTGGGGATTTGACAATTAAGTTTCCTTTTAGGCAAACGACGCAAAGTTTGGGCCTCCCCTCACACCTACATCCCTACACCCCTGTACTCCTGTACAAATGTACACCTGCACCTCGTACCCTGCACACCTACCCCCTGCGCCCCTGCACACCTGCCTCCTATGCCCCTGCACCCCTGTGCCCCTGCACCCCTGCACCCCTGCACACCTGCACCTCGTAGCCCTGCACACCTGTACCCTGTGCACTTGCACCCCTGCACACCTGCCCCCTGCGCACCTGCACCTCGTAGCCCTGCACACCTGCCCCGTGCACCTGCACCCCTGAACACCTGCCCCCTCTGCCCCTGCACCCCTGAACACTGCACCCCTGCACACCTGAACACCTGCCCCCTATGCCCCTGCACCCCTGTGCCCCCGCACCCCTGAACACCTGCACCCCTGTGCCCCATACCCCTGCACGCCTACACCCTATAGCCCTATACCCCCGCACCCCTGCACCCTGTATCCCTGTACTCCATACACCTGCACCTCATACCCTGTACACCTGGACACCTGCACCCTGTACCCCTGCACCCCATACCCCTGCATCCCTGCACCCCTGTACTCTGTACACCTGCACCCTATAGCCCTGCACCCCTGCACCCCTGTACTCCGTACACCTGCACCTCGTACCATGCACCTCTGCACACACACCCCTGTACCCCATGCACCTGCACCTCACACCCCTGTGCACCTGGACCTCTGCACCAGCAAGAACAGGGCTGCTGGGCTGTTGGGCTGCCGGGCTGGGGCAGGTGGAGGTCACCACTCTGCACAGAAGGGGAGGCTGAGGTGCCTGGAGGTTCGTCCACCCAAGAGGAGGACACTGTCAGTTAAAAAGGATGAACTGGATCTATGTGAATTCATGAAGATCACCTAAAAACATAATGAAAATTCAGTAAAAAATAAAAACTAGCCAGCTGCTCCCTCTCCTCTGATCCCTGCTCTGCATGTCCCAGGAAAGCACCCACTTCCTCTCCCCACCACTGAAAGTGGCAGGTCCCTTGTGCTCTAAAGGGTTTGTGTCCCATGTCTCCTCCTGCACTCAGAGGACGAGCTTCTCAGGTGACGCAGGAGGACCCAAAAGGGGTCACAGGGCCACCATGGGAGCCCCCTGCCCTGAAACAGGGGGAGCTGGGGGGAAGCTCAGGAGAAGGGGTGTCATCTGCATCTGAGCCCCTGGTGCCACATGTGAGGGGCTGTGGCCAGAGGCTCCGTATAGCCACCAGGGGAGGAGCCATGGGGGCGGCGGGGGGTGTTAGGGTGGACGGGAGTGGGGCTACAGAAATTAGTAGGCCCCTGAGGTTGAGAGAATGTTTTAAGGTATTTCCTCTCATCGCTGGAATTTATGTTCTTTGGAATTCCACTTGTTTAACCTATTGCTATGTATTTGTTATTGGACTCCAAGCAACACGTCCACGCTGTGCCCTTGGCCCCCAACTGGAGGGGCCTGAGCCCAGGTCTCCTGCTGGCTCTGCCACTGAGCAGCTCTGTGACCCCACTCAGGTTTCTGACTGTGAAATGCAGTGACACTTCATAGATTCTGGCTTGTCAGATGAAGGGGACTGAGCCTGTGACATCAGTAAGCATCTGAGGCCCATCCCTGAGGAGAATGGGGGGCCAGAAATCGGAGTCTCGGCCTGCAAGGGGATGCAACAATAGAGTCGCTGGCACCCTGCCTCCAGCCTCCCTGGGCTTCTGGGTCCAGTGCTTCACCACCGAAGCCCCTTTAGCGGTCATTGTCCCTGGGGGAGCCTGAGCCCACCTGTGCAGGCACTTGTCCAGCCCCACAGCCCAGGGACCGGCCTGCAAGTGAGGCCCTGAAGGAATTTCTGGTGATTGGTGCCCTGTGGAGATCCTGGTCCCTGCTTGGGTTTTGGTGACTCTGAGGGAGGCACCACTCCTCTCAGGTCTTGGAGACCCCAAGGGTGTCCCCTTCCTACACCCAGCCCCTCTCTCACTTCAGCTGCCCTGTTTTTACCCTCAGCTGGGGGAGCCCTCGGCACACAGGCCAGTCAAAGGCAGCATCAGCCTGGGAGAATCTCTCCATCCGAGCTCTGTAGACTTGTTCTTAAACAGCAGTATGCGTGCATCTGGGCGTATGTACATGTGCACACACACATGTGCACACACACGTACACATGAGCACATGCACACACATGTACGCACTCATGTGTGCACACGATGCATTTTTGGGCAGAAAACAGCTGCCCTTGGAGTGTTGAGAGCAAAGAGATGAGGTCTCCCCTCTGGAGAGGCCCAGATGACAGCTGGACTCACCCTCTGCTCCTGGAGGGGCACAGTTGGGTGGCAGCAGCCCTGGTCTAGTGGCTGCAGCAGGCAGCTCCTGGCAGGTGTGGGGAGTGAATTAGCAGACGGGCCCGGCATCCAGACTCCGGCTGCCTCTGGGCAGGGGAATGAGGAACCAGATTTGTCTGTTTACTTGCTGGTATTTTAGGTCTGGTCACAACTCCTATAGACGGAACTTGGCTCTTGGATTCTATTAAAAAACAAAACAAAACTGTTCTGTTCTTGGATTTTAAGCAATTTGAAATTTGGTTGTAAGTTTTGTTTATCATTGACACATCTGCTCATTGAACGGGAATCCTGCCCATGCCCGGGCCACTGCCAGGGACTTGGAGTTTGATGGCACGAGGCTGGTGTGGAGGGTGAGCAGGAAGGGCCCAGCCAGCAGGCCCAGTGCCCAGGGAAGGCTTGGCAATCCTGAGCAAGAGGGGGCTGAATATTCTAGAACTGAGACCCGGAGGAGGCCTGTGGGCCAGGAGGGCCGCACAGCAGGGAAAGGAAGGGGGATAAAGGAAGCCCCCCCCCCACCACAGGCGTGTATGAGGTTCAGGAGCCCTACTGAGCTGGGTGGGGGGTGGGGCGGGCCTGGCCTATGCGGCTCCCCTTCCAGTGGACACTGAGGAACTGAGCAAGTGAAGCCAACAGCACCAGTCAAGGTGACTGATGGTGATGAAAACACACGGTGGGGGTGCTGGGAGGGGCCACATCAGAAAGGCCAGGGGCAGGGCCTCCCCACCCCCACCCCCCGGTGACAGAGTGGAAATCATGGGTCAGGGCAGGCCCACAGCAGGCAGAGAAGACCCAGCAGGGCTGTGCCCAAGCTGCCCTCCTGGCACTGGAGGCGCTGTAGGCAAACAGGTCTCTCCAGGCCTCTGCACTCCCAGGCCCCTGCCCAGGGGGTTCTCCCTGGATCAAGCCCAGATAGGGACACTCTATGGCAGACTTCCATGGCATGCTGGGATAAAAGGTCGACAGGTGACCCCTGGTGCAGTTCTGTTGCCCAGAGACCTGAAAGGGTGACAGCTCAGTGCCCTTGAGGGGAACTCTGAGCAAGACCAGGACAGGAAGCTGGGGGCACATTCCTGAGAGGAAAGACAGAAAGTCCCCTACCCTGAGCACAGCCCCCGACTCAGGGCGAGATGCACTGGCAGGCGGCGAGGCAGCCCCCGGGCAGGGGTGTCTGGTGTTGTGCCCTCAGGAGAATCAGCAAGTATCACCCAGGAGCAGTGGGTTTCCACGGACCTTTTGGCCCCAGAGGAAGGAGCAGGCACAGACCTGAGAAGGTGATGATAGCACTGCGGCTGGCAGGGGAGGAATCGGGCCTCTGTGCAGTCAGCAGCAGGTCAGGGCCCCAGGCCAGCTCAGCAGCAGGGAAACCCTACTGTGCCCAGCCTGACGGGGGCTGAAGCCCAGGAGTCTGTTATTCCCACCTTGAAACAATAGCAACCCCACACTGAGAGCTCTAGGTACCAAGGAGAAATGGCAAACCCCGGAGGGCCCTGCTTCTCTCAACCACCCGGATGGCTGCTGGCTCCATGCTGCTGTCCACGGCTCAGCTGCCTCCCGCATCCCTGCTCTCCAGCCTGGGCTGCCCAGGGACGGAGGCGCCAGAGCCCATCTGCTGGCACCGCCTGGCAGGGCCTGGACCTCGTGACCACCCTCCGTGAGAGGGCTGGGGTGAGGCAGTGCTCTCCATCCTGGTTAATTTTTTGTAGAAATCTGGAAGCAAGAGAAGGTGAGTTTGGGTAGGCGTGAAATTTCACGACAGCCCCTCTGAGGTGAGCACAGTGCTTCTGTCCTGCCCATGATCACACCGAGACTTGGGGAGGTTACAGAATCTTCCCAAATTACTCAAAACGTTAATGGATTCACATCCAGGCAGGTGACTCCCTCCAGCCCTCAGGCCACCCTGCCAGTTGGGACGTGTCCCGCGCGGAGTCAGGAATCTCAGGTGGCTGGGACTTAAGACATTTGCATTGAAACCCATCCATGTGCTCAAAGCAAACCCCTAATTTTGCATTAACCTGATAGTTGGTGCCTGATTTATTTTAGTGTTTGTGGTAATTGTTTTGAATTTTTTTTAAGATACAGGAGATGGAGTACATGGCAGCAGAGTGCAGTTGATAGTAAGCGCTTATTATGTAATTACGGGCTTCTTAATATGCGTGCCTTCCTCTGTGGTTGGTAGCGGCTAAATACATAATTACTGAATTTTAAAGAATTATTACCTACAAACCCTCCTGTCTGCTGAAAAGTAGGAAGATTCTTGCCTGGGATGTGGCTAAATTCTCTTACTACCTCAAGTCCAAGGTGAGGGTGGTCTCCAAAAGGGGGAGGACTGGAGCCCCCGGCTGAGCTGACACAAGGGAAGGTACAAGTTCACTTGCCGCCCCAACCAGGGCGCAGTCACCAAAGCCTCAAGTTCACCTGCTGCCCCCCACCTGCTAGCTGCTGTAACAAAGTACCGCAGCTGGCCAGGGTGGCTATAATAACAGAAATCTGGGTCTCATCTGGTGCCAGGGGTGCAGGATGGAGCTGCTGGCAGGCTCAGTGCCTGGGAGGGTCCATCTTCCCAGCAGGTGAGGTCTTCAGTGTCCCCATGGGGTGGAGCGGGGTCAGGGGTCTCTGAGTGTCTTGTAAGAACACTAATCCCTCCAAGAGGTTCCAACCCAAGAGATAATCACCCCTCAAAGGGACCTCCGAACGCCATCACCCTGGGGGTGAGGATTTTAGCACAGGAATCATGGAGAGGGACAGGAAAATTCTAACTACACCAGGAAGGTACAGATTGCAGTGGGACTGGAGCCATCCGCAGTGGTACAGATTGCAGTGGGTGGTGACATCCCTGAGAAAAGGCTGGCAACGAGAGGCCACCCCTGGGGTGGGGGAGATTAGAGGAGGGGGGGAGAGGCAGCAGAGCAGAAGGGGCTGTGGGAGAGGCCAGGCCTGCAGAAGCCGGCGAGACCCAGAGTGACTGGCCACCCCCGGGAGAGAAGGGGAGAGACTCAGACACACACGCTCACACGCAAGGCTTTGGGCCCCACCAGGAGGCTAGAGCTTCCCCAGGAGATGCTTCTGTGCTCTGGGCCTGGGTCTTCACCAGCCCAGGTCCCCTGCACGTCCTGGGAGGCGAGGGGACCTGTGGGCAGGGCTCCAGGGCTCTCCTCACAGAGGGTTTTCCCAAAGCCTGGCAACTGCGTGCCTTCAGGTGAGTGGGTGTCCTCACTGGGCAGGGAGAGTAGATAGCTAAGTGTTGGGCCAGCCGCCACCTTCCAGGCTGGGTCCACTCAAGTGCCCCCAGGGCCAAGGAGCAGTAGGGGCCATGCTGGGAGGGATAAGGCATCCTGGGAGACTGAGCCTGGCTCAGGGACACAGTAGACTATCCTGGGCTGAGGTGCTGGCCTGCCACAGCTTCAGGCTTCCCACCATGGGTCCTGGGATATGTGTTCAAGTGTGAGGTGCTCTGCTCCCAAGAGCTGTGGACCTGGGGATACTGGCTGGCTGTGTGAGGGAGGTGGGTGTGAGGCATCCTGTGGGCAGAGAGACCAACCTGCTCAGGGAAGGGGTCCTGTGGCCAGGACCCCCGGCTCTAGGGTCATTCTGGTTCCCCACCATGGTCTTGACCACCCTGTAGTCTAGATGGTGTCGGAGCAGCTGCCCAGGGATCTGTCCCACCTCAGCACTTACTGCCCACTAGCTGCTGGGAGTGGCTAGCTGTGCGTGGACCATCAGGCAGCCCCAGCCCCGCCACCCCCATGCATGTCCAGGGAGCTCCTTCTGGATGTGTTAGATGAAGGGACAAATAAATGAAAAAAATGGAGGGAAAACACATGAGCCTCAATCCTCAGCCTGTACTCCCTACACCCACACACTCACAGTCAGCCACTCATCCAGGACACCCGCCCTGCACCCACTCACCCCCGTCAGGCCTGTCACATCCTCCTCCCGTGGGGACCACAATCATCCAGGTCGGTATTTTTAGGTGCAATTCTTTAATTTTTGAAAATCCTCCTAAGAGATTTTAGTGACAGGTACATGTTTGATAAATATGAATAAATTCAAGAGCTGTAAAAATAAACTTCTCTACAAACTCTCCATTCTCTTTACCCTCCTGGAGGCCCACGTGTTCTGTGTAGAGAGCCAGATCCTAGCCCGGCCATCTGCAGGCAGACAGAGGCTGATGCTGGTGGTCTCTGTACCCTGACGCTCTGGAAGGAGCATTGTGGTGAGACCAGCCTAGAGCCTTTTCCTGGAGCAAACCCCAAGGCCCCTTGGTGCCCTGGACTCAGGGTTCTCAGGAGACAGGGGAGCCACGTGCAGTGAAGCCCCCCAGGTAAGCAACAGTCTTCCCAATATGCAGAGAACTGAATCCATAAAGCTTCTGTGTGCCAGACACAACCTGACTCTGCAGGTGAACAGGAGCGTCCACAGGTGACAAGACCAGGGAGGGTGGCTTTCCAGGGATGGGTGCAGGGCCCCGGCTCTGGGGATGGGTACCCTCTGGCTGGGTCCCTCTCACCCCAGCTGCACCTTCATCTGCGCAGCCTCCCCAGGGCTGCTGGCACCTGCTCCCATCACTGTGGCCCGATGTCTCCTCCTGCAGGGAGTCCCCCCAGACCTCTCAGCCCAAAGTGGACCTTCCTATCAGCTCTGGCCTCTCCGTACCCTTCCTGGTGCACCTGCCAAACTGGCCTACAAGCACCGACTTGGCCAACGTGTCCAGAGACGAGGAATGAACGTGTGACCGTCACTGAGGGAGGGCTGTGGCTGAGCACCCCTCCCCACCAGGTTACAAGGGGGAAGATCACAGGGGAAGAATAACGGGCACATTGCAGTTG
Organism: Galagoides demidoff; assembly: GCA_963574575.1. Classification (NCBI taxonomy): domain Eukaryota; kingdom Metazoa; phylum Chordata; class Mammalia; order Primates; family Galagidae; genus Galagoides; species Galagoides demidoff. The sequence goes on from CAUYQV010067302.1 coordinate 17,183, forward strand.
AGCCACTGCAGGCGTTTTGTCCTGGGTATTCACCCAGGCATTTAACAGACTGAATACTGGATTAACCTAGTGCATGAACCTCTACGGCTGTGGTGCTCACTTTGCACAAACCACTTGTGTCCAGAGGTGGGCGTCCTGTGGGAGGCCTTCTGAGGACGTGGGTCAGGCTGAGCTCGTGGCCTGCAAGGCCAACATCTGGAAGTGTGCTGGCCTCGCTGCCTGACAGGCGGGTCTGTGCTGGCCCCTCAGGTCACAGGAGGCCTCCGGATCCTCAGGGACTCTCGAGGCTCACAGGGTAAACATCCCATGGTCTCATCGCTGTAGTCGATGGGGGTTCCCTGCAGGCTTCTGCCCGGAGGCCACTGGCTTCTGTGGTTGTGGTTTCCATGCCAGAAATGTAGTCATTTGAAATGTTGCATTCTCATCTTTGGACGATCTGGGTGTCCTAACCCTACAAGTGCAGGGGATGCCCAAGGGCTCCACCCCAGCCTGTCATGGTCGGTGGGTCCTCACAGGCAGCCGGAGAGCACGCGAGGAAGGGGACAGCTGGACAGCTGGTGCAGCTCATTCTTCTCCCTTTTAGTCTGTCTAGTTGAGTTTAAAACTATCTCTGTGTTGCCCATCAGCAAGCTTCCGTGTTGGGGGGAGAACCTTTTTAGAGGCGTGGTGGGCGTCTCCGCTGCCCTCATCTCTGCCTCATCTCCCTGTCATCCTCCTCTGCCAGCCGGCCGCCTCATCACCACATCTTTACAGTCCTCTTTGCCCACTTGCTCAGCTCTCCTGGCTCCACCACCTCCCTCAGTATTTCACTGTGTCTGTTAGCTCAGCCCTAATTACTCTCTTTTGGACTTGGTCCAGTTTAAGGTCTAAACATTTACCTGTCACTGGTTTGTTGGGGTGGGGTTCAGCCGCAGGGATACTTAGGATGCAAGCGCCCTGCCTGCTTGGCCATCCCTCCGGGCAGACAGTCCCGTCCATTTTTGACTCACCTGGGTGGCACTGAGCACCCACTTGGAGCAGACTGGCCGGTTGGGAAGGCTGAGAAGCCTCTCCACAGCCCCAGGTGAGCCCCCACTTCCTATCCACACAGGTGAGGACACCCTGACTCAGGGCCAGGCAGGTTACCGTGCTGTGACAACATCTCCAGAAAATCCCAGTTAAGACAGAGATTCAAAAAGCTCATGGCAGAGATTGATAAAGGGCGTTTCCCCACCTATGTACATGCACACACATGTTCTCACACACGCTTGTTCATACACCTGCATTCCTCACACATGCTTACCAGGCACCCAGCGAGCTAGTGTGCACTCACACTAACACACACTCACACTCCCTCACACACTCCCACCAACACACTCACACTGACACACACTAACACACACTCACTCACAAATACTAACACACACACACACACTCACATACACCCTTACATTCTGAGGATAGGATGTGAGCCAGGGATCAGCCTGGGTCTGGTCTCCGTCTTGGGCACCAGCCCCAGACACAGGGGAGCCGTGATCAGCGGCCCTCTGTGCAAGGTTGGAGCTGTCAGTAAGCCTTTCTGTGGTATAAAGACAGTACCTCATTTGACCTTTTAAAAAACAAGACATTCCAAACCCAGAGAAAAGTTAAATACCTATAGCAGCTATTTTCTAAATCCAAAGTGCTTTATTTTTTAAATATTTTCTTTGAATGTTTTCCTAAGAAATAAAACCTTGCAAATGCATTTGAATGCCGGCCTGTGTCCTGACCTCTCCTGTGGTCCCTTCCTGGTGCCACACCTGGGCCCTAGACCAGCATTGTCTAGAAGTTAATCTGTACTCCCTCTCGCTCCTGTTCTGGTTTTCAGATTCTAATACATACGTGTATGTTCCTAAACCAGGCGTTAGCTTGGATGCTTTTACAAAATAGGTAGATGACTTCACATACATTTAACATATTGCTGATCCCCAGTCACGAGTTTCCCGGTAACACGGGTGGTTTCTGTGTAACTGCCGGTCAAGGACCTGTTAACACAGCAGCTGTTTCTGATTCATTTCTCCCTGTCTCAATTCCCAGTAGTCCCAAATTCAGCCTATTTAATTCTGTCTCCCCGCCTCATCTGTCAGCTGCTTATGACATAGAATCACTTAGCACCTCTGACATCACACTGTTAACCTGTAATTTTATGCAGAAACTGTCCTGTTACAGGGTAACTAGTGACTGGGCAGCAATGTGATAATTATACCTTTCTTTTAAAACAAGTCTCCGAGGTGGGTGGATTACTTGAGCTCACAAGTTCAAGACCAGCCTGAGCAAAAGTGAGACCCTCGTCTCTACTAAAAATAGAAAAACTGAGGTAAGAGGATCACTTGAACCCAGGAGTTGGAAGTTGCTGTGAGCTATGACGCCACAGCACTCTACCCAGGGCGACAGCTGGAGACTATGTCTCAAAAAAAAAAAAAAAATCTGTATTTGATATTTATCCAGATTGCTATGTGTAGATGAAGTTCATTCAATTTAACTTCTCTGTAACTTTTCCTTTGAGGACTGATCCACGGTCAGCTTGGTTTCTGTTTCTTTGTGACAACCAGTCCCTTGGGAACATGGCGGGGGTGTTGTTTCATACACGCTGAGGGAGACACTGTCATCATTCCCAGACGTCCTCACGCAGTCACAGCCTCGCCTGTAGGAGCCCCTGCTGTCCCCTCCCCTCCTGTGCTGATCGTGAGACTGCTCTTTTCATAATCCCAGGAATGTGACATGGCGTATTGTTACAGTTTTAATTTTCTTGATTAGCAAACAGATTGAACACATTCCATGCACTTGTTAACTGCCTCTTCAAGTCTCCTCTCCTGTGATGATCTGTCCTTGTCCTCTGTTTCTGAGAGGACGCTGTCTTCTTAATTATTTATGGGGATAATTTGCATATTGTGAATGTGGTTTATCCTCGTTGGTGCGAGTGCCTTCTCCAGCCTCAGTTTTCGTTTTCCTAAGGGTACGTCCTACCGCACAGAAGTTTAATGTGGTGATTTTTAATTAGTTTGTACTTTTCTGATTGTATAAAAGAAACCTCTTCATATTCTTAGGTCATAAAGATGGTCTCCATAATTTCTTCTACATTATTTAAAGTTGTGTGTTTCACCTTCAGCTGGCCACCGCCCTGTCCAGCAGGGAGAAGTACAGTGAGGCTGTGTGACCGCCCGCTGCACAGGGCCACCTGCTGTGCTGAGTTCCCTGAATCAGCCTTAGATAGAAGGCAGTGTGTCCCCCACCTGTTGTCCTGCATTGGCTACACAGGAGCTGGGCCCTGGGATCTGCGGCAGAGACAGACTCCCATGGTCAGTGTGTGCCATGTCCCAGGCTTTGCCCCTGTGCACTCTAAGCTACCCCGTGGACAGCTTCTAACTGTGGTTTCTTCCCCGGTTTCTCCTCCTGTGTTCTACAGTCTTCTGGGTGACCTTGGCCCAGCCTGGACTTTCACTGGGGTCTTGCTCTTCTGGGGGCTGGACTATCCACCTCCACGTGCCGCATCTCGTCCTGGCTCAAGGCTGCTGACGGCTTCTCTTTTGCATTTTTCGTGATGCTCAGGCAACAGCTCGGAGAACCAGACCTTGTGTTGCCCCAGCCTTGCTTCCTGGGGTGTGCGGGTTGGGCAGACATGGGCCTGGCCCCGTCTTCCTAGTCTTAAGAAGCCCGGGAGTGTATCTGCCTCCTGTGCCCAACTCAGCCCTGCCCCTCACAGCTGGGCTGGCCCTGTCCTCTGCTCCTTCTTGTTTCTTAAAATCTTTTAAAATGTTTGATCATATAGTGCTGTGTTTGGGGCCCAGAGGGTGTATTCTAAGCCTGCACTGAGCTCAGCTGACCCAGAAGTACCCCATGATTTTCTGTGGCATCGAGTTCTGCTCCCCTCCCCAGTCTTACTTTCAACCCAGAGAAAGAGGGGTGGCTGCCTGCGGTCACCTGCACATTTCTCATCTGGGCGCCCGTGATCCACCTGTGCCACTCGATGCCCCCACGGCGCATTCAGTGCCGCGAAGCCCCAGACTGCAGAGGGGCCCTTTGGGACGGCGTGTTCCACTGAAAACAGGAGAGCGGTGATCCAGGCTCCGTGGGACGGCTTCTCAGGGGCTTGTGTCAAAAGTCAGTTTTAAAAATATAAATGTGCATTTGACCAAAACAGGAAACACCTAGTGGACTTGTGCCCCTGGTGTCAGTCAGGACTGACTCACCCACTGGCCCAGGGCCTGGGGACTGTTAAGAGCTGTGGCCTGGTTTATAATCAGAAGAACAATAGCGTTAAGTTTGAAGAAAACGTTTTACTACGGACCACTCAGTGTTCGTGTAATCATCCTCCTGTCAGTGCCGGCTGAGACAGAGTGTCCACGGGGAGGGGTGTCAGGCACAGGAGCCGGTGCACTGAGGTCAGAGCAGCCCTGGGGACACAGTCTCATCATAAACACTGCAGACACTGAGGATGAAGCTGCCTTTCCCGGGTTTCACCACTCCTGAGTGACCACTACAGTCCAGGAAGGCACAGCCTGTTCCCAGCCCCACAGTGTCCTAACCGTCTGCAGAGATGTGCGGTAGCACCGTCCACGTGGTGGCCAGCGGCTCTCTGTGGTCCACACCTGTCTGAAAGGTCCTGTGTGGACTCCACAGATCTGCCCAGAAGGTCCTTGCAGGGCTCTGTGGATTTGCCTCTTCCTTCTCGGGCTCTGTGGCGTTCACTGTGTGGGTGGCCACTGGCCGTACAGAGACCCTGCCCACCCCCACAGTGGTGAGGCTCACGGGGTTGTGGGGGACATCCAGGAATGCACCAAGCGACAGAGCCCCTGGGGCTGGAGGTGGAGCAGCCAGTGCTGCTTGGCTGTGAGGGTCGGGGCACAGCTGGACGCACGTGTGTCTTAGGGCAGGAAATGAGACGTGGATTAAACACGTACACATATGAACATGTGCTTGCACACGCACACACACACTTGCACACATATACACGCACAAATACACACGTATACACATGCACACCCATACATACACATGCACACACATACACACATGTACACACACACACGGTGGAATAAACACACATACACACCCACACGAGGTAACCCACTTTCTCGGCCCAGTTAACACAATCCTATCTAAGCAGGGGAGTGTGCATGCTCCATTCTGTCCCAAAGGCCCCTCTGTCCACTGCTGCCCGCCATTTAGACTGATGTTACAGGGACCTTCATGCTTCTCTTTGCTCTGATCATGTTCTTGTGTATTATTTGCCCCTTCTCCAAATTAAATTTAGCATTTCTCTTTAAAATTTATAAAAACTGTGATTGACATTTGTATCTTACTGATGGTGTACTTATAGATTAATTTTGGAAAGAAATGCGATATTTTTGGTATTGATTCACATAAGCATACACAATAGAACCCCCACAGCTGACGGCCTCCCTGTACTGACCACCTCCATAAGCTGACTTTATTTTCATAGACCAGACACCACAGGTGTGGGTCAGCACAGCAGACCCGTTCCTTATGGGGACTACCTCTGTGTGCTGACCAGTTTGTTACAGTCCCTTGAGGGGTCACCTTATAAAGGTTCTATGTTATTTAGGTTTATTTTCTACTATTTTTGCAAAGTTCTATGATTATTTAGTTGGATATATTATTAAGTGAACTGATATTTTTATGATAGATGACATATTTCAAAAATTGTGTATTCTATCTAGTTTTAGGGATGCTTATTAATCTATATCCTACACTCGTGTTGGGGGAATTCTGACACATGATGCTTATTTATTCCATGTGAGAGAATTTGCTCACTGTTTGACGCAGGTGCCCGGAGCACCGCCATGTGTGGAGGGCAGCTGAACGTGGTGGAGAAACGTTTGTCCACGAAGCAGATGAAAACTCACGGTGCTCACATCTCAGTAGGGAGACACAGTAAAAGACAAATTAAAGAAATGAAGAAACATTAAATTTGAGTTTTGACCATTTTTCCACAGATTATTTTCAACTTCTAGGCAGGTACCTGTCAACAAAGATGTCTTCAAATGACTTTGTAACTGTCTACCCCAGTTTATTCTGCTTGTCTTATTATGGGATAAGACAAGAAACTTGTCAGAGTCTCACTCTGTCCACTGCAGGGGAATCCCGTGTCTGTGAGTGAGTCTCACTCTGTCCACTGCAGGGGAATCCCGTGTCTGTGAGTGCGTCTCACACTTTCCAGTGCAGGGGAATCCCATGTCAGTGAGTGCGTCTCACTCTGTCCACTGCAGGGGAATCCCATGTCTGTGAGTGCGTCTCACTCTGTCCACTGCAGGGGAATCCTGTGTCTGTGAGTGAGTCTCACTCTGTCCAGTGCAGGGGAATCCGTGTCTGTGAGTGTGTCTCACACTGTCCACTGCAGGGGAATCCCGTGTCTGTGAGTGAGTCTCAAACTGTCCACTGCAGGGGAATGCCAGGTCTGTGAGTGCGTCTCACACTTTCCAGTGCAGGGGAATCCCGTGTCTGTGAGTGAGTCTCAAACTGTCCACTGCAGGGGAATCCGTGTCTGTGAGTGCGTCTCACACTGTCCAGTGCAGGGGAATCCCATGTCTGTGAGTGCGTCTCACACTGTCCACTGCAGGGGAATCCGTGTCTGTGAGTGAGTCTCACACTGTCCACTGCAGGGGAATCCCAGGTCTGTGAGTGCGTCTCACTCTGTCCACTGCAGGGGAATCCCGTGTCTGTGAGTGAGTCTCAAACTGTCCAGTGCAGGGGAATCCTGTGTCTGTGAGTGTGTCTTACTCTGTCCACTGCAGGGGAATCCCGTGTCTGTGAGTGTGTCTTACTCTGTCCACTGCAGGGGAATGCCAGGTCTGTGAGTGCATCTCACTCTGTCCAGTGCAGGGGAATCCCGTGTCTGTGAGTGAGTCTCACACTTTCCAGTGCAGGGGAATCCCAGGCCTGTGAGTGCGTCTCACTCTGTCCACTGCAGGGGAATCCCATGTCTGTGAGTGCGGCTCACACTGTCCAGTGCAGGGGAATCCCAGGTCTGTGAGTGCGTCTCACTCTGTCCAGTGCAGGGGAATCCCGTGTCTGTGAGTGAGTCTCAAACTGTCCAGTGCAGGGGAATCCTGTGTCTGTGAGTGCGTCTCACACTGTCCACTGCAGGGGAATCCCGTGTCTGTGAGTGCTTCTCATGCATCCAGTGGGCACCACCCAGCCTAGTCCCTCCTCACCTGTGTCCAGTGGGTGTCACCCAGCCGATTTCCTCCTCACCTATGTTCAGTGTGCACCCCCAGCCGAGCTGACAGCTGGGCTTATAGGACTGAGGGGAAGGACGGCTCTCCTGGCCTCCCTCCTGGGCTTTCTGTGCCGTGGCGTGGCACTCCCACTGCGGTCAGTGCTCACAGCCATGGATGACCGCGGCGCTGCTGCCTCCAGTCCACTGCCTCCCTAGCCCCATCCCCACAGGGCTGTGGGGACCGTCGTGGCCTGGCTCCCAGAACAGCTGTGCTCTGCGTCCTACAGTGCCAGTGCCATATTCTCTCCTCAGGAAGAACAGCGAAGGCACACAGCTGTGGGACCAGCTTTTGTTGACTGGATTTCATGGATGACAAGTCATCATAATCAATCAGGTGAACAGTTCATAAACTGAGCCTCTCATTAGAGAGCTGGGCAATAGTCACCCCATTAACCCAGCACTGTGCAGAGAGAGGCCCACATCTCCACTGCACCCAACTCTCCACTGAGCCCCCACTCTGCTTCTCCACTGTGTCCCCACTTCTCCATTGCACCCCACTTCTCTAGAGCACCCCACTTCTCCACTGTGCCCCCATTTATCCATAGCACCCCACTTCTTCACTGAACCCCACATCTCCACTGCACCCACTTCTCCACTGTGCCCCTGCTCCATTTCTTCACAGCCCCCCACTTCTCCACTGCACCCCACCTCTCCGCTGTGCGTTCTGTGTCCCCGACTGCTGTCCTGTGTGTCACCTCTCTGGGCCCCATTCTGCTTCTCCCTCACATTCTCTCCTGACCTTCACCATCCCTCTCCCTCCTTCTGCCTCCTCCTATCTCCCCCCTGTGGCCCCAACATTCATTTGTTGAAGCCCAGATTCCCAGTATTTAGGGACTAAGGCTTTTGGAAGGTGATGAGGGCCTAAACTCCCATGGATGGGGTTAATGTCCTTAAAATGAGAGGCTCAAGGGCAGGGCTCTCCTTCTGCCCTCTACAAGCCAGGATGGGGCTCCAGCTAGACCCTGACTCAGCCTCCAGAACTGTGGGAACAAAAGCCCATTGCTGCCCCCCGTCTATGGTGCTCTGTTCATGCAGCTCACCGAGACCGGATACCTCTAGCACCTGCTGGCCTCTTCAGCTGCTGACTCCAGCGTGACCCCGACTGTGTGCTGAGCCAGGACATCCCCCATGTTACCTGCTATTTCTGCTGCCAGGAGCCCTGACCCTGTGGATAGCACTGGGCAGCGTGTTGGGCCACCCCCATGCAAAATGGCACGAGGAGACTTTTTAAAACTTCATATTTATAGGTTACTTATTTAGAAACTTCAAAAAGAGCTTCTTTTATATCCTTCCTCCCTCCTGTGAGGCCCATGGGTTTAGCAGGTCAGGAACATGCACGGCCAGAGTAGGGGCTCAGACAGCAGCACCAAGGCCTCGCTTCCCAGGTGCCCCCTCTCCCTTGTCTGCACAGCCGTGGCCCCTCCCAGGCTCTGCCCTGTCCCTCTCTGCACAGCCCTGGTCCCTCCCAGGCTCTGCCCTGTCTCCTTCATCTGCACGACCGCAGGGGGCCCCCTCAGGCTCTGGGACAGTGTATTCCTGCCTGACTAGAGCGGTGTGGCCAGGGAACGATTCAGCCCTGGACCACCAGTTTTGGATTTGTGATGAATGTTGTTGCTCCAGCAGCCAAAACTGAAGCGGAGGCTCAAACTGAGGGGCTGTCAGCAGCCACCTGCTGTGGGGAGGCGGTGCTGGGGACCAGCCCCCTGCAGCTGCCTGCATCCCGGCTCCTCCAAGAATCCTGCTCTTACTCATCCAAGGATCCTGCTCTTACTCAGAGGCACGCTGTCTTCACTGGCACCTGCAGTCTTTAAGCAGAGACTTTGAACATTGCTTTGGATCACACGGAAGCTCTTTTTGAAGTTTTGAAATAAGTAACCTATAAATATGAAGGATTCGACGCAGGGCCCTGAGCAGACGTGGCTCTACTGAGGCCTCCGCTGGCAGGAAGCTGTCTGGCACCTCTTCAGAGCACGAGGACTGTGCAGACGTCCTCACGGCTGAGCAGGGGGGTGGGTGTCATATGCCTTCTGCGTCCCACCTCCTGTTTTGAAGATTTCGCCACAAAAGAACATTTGTTGAGCACACGGAACACGTGGACCTGACCTGGCCTGGGGCTCCATCGAGGAGACCCCAGCTCACTACCCCTTCCGTGGCCTCCAGACAGTGACCCCTGGACAGTGGCTGGGGCTTCTGCCGACTTCCCACCTCCTCTGCCCTCCCTGCCGCCTCCTCACCTGCCCACTCCCCCAGCTCCTCTCTGTCCTCACTGTCACTCGGCCCGGGAAAGGTTTGTGGCTAAAGTGACTGTTTTCAAGAGATTCTGTTTCAAGAGCCAACACAACATTGTCTAACTTGATGTAAGCAAAGAATGTCAGAAACCCAGAATTATCTAACACAGGGCAGGTTGCTCACCCGGCAAGGGCCCCTCCCTCGCCCGTGACACGGGGGTGGTCGGCGTCAGCCCCGCCACCATTCCCTGAGCTGAGCACTGAGCAATGCTCTCTCCTCCTGGCCCCGGACACTGGGTGGAAAACAGGCCGGCACCATGTCGCTCAAACCACCCACCCACCCAGTGACCCCATTACCTGTGAGGAAGACCCTGAGGACGTGTTTCCACTGGTCCCTACAAAGCCATGTGACTGGCACATCCAACACCCAGACCACGGGCAGCCCATCAGATGCAGGGACGTTCTCTCCACCTCATCCTCATATACAAAGGACTCATCAGCCTCAGGGCTTCTCTGAGGGGCTGAATGCAACAGGATGAGAAAGAAATGGTGCGGTTTCCGGGGCAGGGACGACCCCAGGAAGGGGTGTGCAGGAGCCGCTTGGCAGATAATTTCCCCACACGATTTTCTGGACATCTGAGAGCCTGTGTGTCTGGCTCTGCATGGCAAAAATGCATGATCTTGAGAATTTTCCAGAAAGACTTTGGACTGTATTAGGGTTGTAGAAAATTGTCTGGTTGAGATTAGTAATATTTGCAAGATGCCCTGTGGTGAGCTCGGGTGAATGACAGGGACCAGCCCAGATTCTGGAAGATGCCGGTGTTCAGACACGTGACCTCATGTGGTGGCTGCACCTGCATCCTGGTCCATTAAGGAAAAATGCCCACCCTGACACAGGGGCCCTGACGCTGTCTGTGGACACTTCCCAGGCAGAGCATGGCCCTGGAGGCTGGGCGGGGATTTAAGAACCTGGGGCAATAAGGGCAGGACGGGGGCGGCTGCGGTTGTGTGAAACTCCTGGAGCAAATGGTGGGGGTGGCTTCTTGGTGCTTGTGGTGCTGTGGAGGCAGAGTCTCCTGCAGGGACACTGTCCACGGAGCACAGTAGGGAGACCCTCTCTCAGGGACTTACGCTCAGCTGGTGTCCCCCTGCAGGGACGCTGTCCACGGAGCATGATGGGAGACCCTCTCTCTGGGACTTAACGCTCAGCTGGTGTCCCCCTACAGGGGTTAATATTTCGCGCTCTCTCTCTCCCAATTTTTTGTGTTGTCCCCATCACATGTTTGACAAAAATTGCTGATTTCAAGAGATGCCCCAGATGAGAAGAGAAGGCTGTGGTCCTGTCTCTGTACTCTGGGTGCAGCGCAGAGTGGGGAGTGCCCCACGGCGTCCTGGTGGGGACGTGCCTCGCGTCTGTTGCTGCCGGATGTCAAGTGCCGTGCAGCGACTATAATGGCATCATCAGGAAATGGAACAGAGCACTGGGCACTGAATTCAGCCCTCTGCTTCAGAGGAGAGCGTCAAGGACAGGCCAGGAGCGCTGAGAGGGACGCATTTCCCGGTTTGGGTGGTTTCCTCTCTGACCTCCTCTGCCTTCCACAGTGAGGCATCTGCAAGCTTATGCTGTGGACACCCCTGTTTCTCCCCTCTCTGCCCCATGCCCTGGCCTTTTCCTGCCTCTCCTGGCCCCAGGACAGCTACACATCCCTCTGCCAAGGTCAGTACCAGTCCTGCTCCAAAACAGGCCCAAGACCTTCACCGTTGACCTCAGCCAGCATTCCGAGCTTGGGTCTTCACAGTTTACTTGTGTGGACATACACCCGGGTTCTCATTGTGAACACTGATTATATCCTGATCACTATCGCAAGATCATTTTCCTTTTCACCAACCGTGTGGGAAAGAGATTTCAGGATCAGTGAAAGCACACCCACCATTCCTAGCGGCCACGAGTGTTGGCTTACGTGGGTGTGCCATCGTTTATGTGACCGCTGTGCTGCGTCCTTGTCCTCTGCCTCTCCCAGGGAGAAAATATGACTTGTGAGCCAAGCCTCCCTGCCTTAGCCAGGTGGGTCCTTCAGCCCCATGTCTGTGGGCTGAGTTCAGAGCCCGTGCTGCCTCTGAGAGTTCTTCAGGTCTGTGCCCCGACCACCGCCAGGGGCTGGGGGTGACTCCTCACCCTGTGTCCGATGGTGGCAGGGGACACTTCGTGATCCTTGACAAACCCCCACGAGGGCCACCGCTCTGCACATTGTCCTGACACGTGGTGTGGTTTATGTGTTTTCACTTTTATTTCCTCTTTGGTAAATTTCTGGTCTATTTTCTTGAGGGATATTCTGAGTTGCTCTTTTAAAGGCAGTTTGCTGTTAGCATCGACACTCCCGCCTGGGCTCAGCAGCAGTGCACAGTGGACCCTCCGTTGGGCTTTGCTCAGTCTGCCCGTCAGTACCCCAGGAGTTCCGCTGGAAGGCTTAGTTTTGCTCGGAGTTGTTAATTGTGTGGTTTAACAATGATCCCGTTAATTAGGCTATAAATTTCTGAACCCTAAGCCCTGGGCAATTTGGATCTGGCTCCCATCCTCAAATACAGCCAGCACTGTGACCTTGAGTCTCGGGGACGCTGGAGGGGGGAGGACCATTCTCCTCCCGATGAAGTCGCCACGGGCAGAACCAGGCTCAATAACCATTAGAGGTAACGATCCCAAGCTCAGAGATTTTAATGGTTTTGGATAAATTACTCCAGAAAAAAAGGGAAATCTGCAGTCCCTTCTATTTGGGGGGTTGTTCCACTCCCTGAAATTCATTAAGTAGTAGCAATATCGAAGGGGGATTTGACGCTCTGCCTTATCTAACTTTAACTTGTGTTTAAAGTTATGAGAATGTTGGATTCTATAACTTTATATGCTCAGTGTGTGCATT
>CAUYQV010067314.1:0-68993 GCA_963574575.1 Galagoides demidoff
CTGTGGTCCCAGCTACTTGGGAGGCAGAGGCAGGAGACTCGCTTGAGCCCAGGAGTTGGAGGTTGCTATGAGCTGTGATGCCATGGCACTCTACCCAGGGGGATAGCTTGAGGCTCCAGCTCAAAAAAAAAAAAAAAAAAACCTTTGGTTGGGATATTAAGTGAATTTTGAATTGGTGGAAGTTCAGCATGGGCATGACAGAGTTAAACTTTTTGTGTTTGGAAAGTTCTTTTGGCATAAAGCACTCCATGCATTGCTGTGGTGCCTAGCTGCTTTGCCTGATGGGAAAGACTGCCTTGAAATAAGGTTTTAGGGATGATAGCTGCAAGCTAACATTAAATAAACACCTATTATATCTCAGAATTTCTCCTGGACACATTACTTGTATGACCTGGTTTATGACCTGTAAGACTCACGGCAGCACTGTCAGGAAAGGCTGATGTTTCCTATTTTATAGATGATAACAGCTGCCATTTTGTTTAGTATTATTAGGCATAAGATAAGATATGAAATTTTCTAAGACAAAATAAACAAACCAAGATCACATAGCTTGTAATAAGACATGGAATTCTGGCCTGGTGAGGTAGCTTACACCTGTAATCCTAGCACTCTAGGAGGCCGAAGTAGGAAGATCACTTGAACTCAGGAGTTTGAGAACAACCTGATCATGAGGAAGACCCCAGCTGTACTAAAAAAGTAGAAAATTAGCTGGGTGTTGTGCCAAGTACCTGCAGTCTCAGCCATTCGGGAGGCTGAGGCAAACGGATCGCTTGAACCCGGGAGTTTGCTGTTGCTGTGAGCTAGGCTGATGCCATGGTACTCCAGCATGGGGCAACAGAGTGAGACTCTTATTTCATTTAAAAAAAGCAAGCTAAATGGAATTCAAACCCCAACCTCTGTGATTCATTTAAAGTTGGTACTTTCTTTTCACAGTTTCCTCCAATGCTTGAAGTTCTATCAAACTTTTTTCCCTGGTCAGAGGCACTGCTGGGGATTTCATATGTTCATCCTTCCAGTCGACTTTTAATCAAGTGTCACTTAGTAGAAAAACAAGATCAAAAGATATTGATTGTTGTACTTTATCAACAGGTCACCTCATGAACAATAAGGGAACTAGGGGTGCCAGTCCTCCATGAAGTTGAAAATTCAAGTATAATTTTTGACTCCCCCAAATGTAACTACTAAAAACCTGCTGTTGGGGTGGCACCCGTGGCTCAGTGGGTAGACGGTACCAGCCCCATATACCAAGGGTGGTGTGTTCTAATCTGACCCCCACCAAACTGCAACAAAAAATAGCCAGGTGTTGTTGTGGTGGGTGCCTGTGGTCCCAGCTTCTTGGGAGGCTGAGGCAAGAGAATCACCTAAGTCCAAGAGCTGGAGGTTGCTGTGAGCTGACACTACAGCACTCTACAGAGGGCAACAATGTGAGACTCTGTCTCTAAAAAAAAAAAAAAAGAGCCTGCTGTTGATCAAAAGTCTTACCAATAACATTAACAATTTATTAACGCAGCTCAGCGCCTGTGGCTCAATCGGCTAAGGCGCCAGCCACGTACACCTAAGGTGGCGGGTTCGAATCCCCAGCCCGAGCTTGCCAAACAACAATGGTGGCTGCAACCAAGAAATGGCCAGGCGTTGTGGCAGGCGCCTGTGGTCCCAGCTATTTGGGAGGCGGAGGCAGGAGACTCGCTTGAGCCCAGGAGTTGGAGGTTGCTATGAGCTGTAATGCCATGGCACTCTACCCACGGGGATAGCTTGAGGCTCCATCTCAAAAAAAATAAAATAAAATAAAAAATAAAATAAAAAAAACAATTTATTAACGCATATTTTGTATGTTATGTTAATAATCATATATTGGGGTGCACCTGTGGCTCAAGGAGTAGGGTGCCAGCCCCATATACCAGAGGTGGCAGGTTCAAACCCAGCCCCAACCAAAAACAAAAACAACAACAACAACAAATGAAGAATCATATATTTTATTCTTATGATAAAGTGAGATAGAGAAAAGAAAATGTTATTAGGAAAATCATAAGAAGAAAATATATTTATTATTCATTACATGGCAATAGATTATCATGAAGGTCTTGATCTTCAACATCTTCAGGTTGAGTAAGGGTTGGTCATGCTGTTTCAGAGTTGCAGAGGGGAAAGAGGTGGAGGAAGTGGGAGGGGAGGCAGGGGAGGCAGGGGAGGCAGGCACACTCAGTGTAACTTTTATTGGAACAAATCCACATATAAATAACATATAAATAGAACCACAGAGTTCAAAGTTATGTTGTTCAAGGGTTAACTGTGTTTCTATGATATACAGGGTGGCTGTAGACTTTGTGTACAATTTAAAATAGTTATCTAAAGAACTCAATTTAGAACTCCCCTTGACCCTGCAATCCCACTAGTAGGCATCTTCCCAGAAGAAAAATAATCATTTTCTCATAAGGACATTTGCACTTGACTGTTTATTGCAGCTCAGTTTACCATTGCCAAGACGTGGAAACCTAAATGCCCACCAACCCAGGAATGGATTAACAAATGGTGGTACATGCACACCATGGGATATTCTTCAGCCATAAAAAAGATGGTGACTCCACATCTTTTGTATTAACCTGGATGGAGTTGAAACACATGCTTCTCAGTTAAGCATCACAAGAATAGAAAAGAAAATATCCAATGTACTCAATACTAATACGATGTCAGTAGATGATCTAATATACGCCCACATAGGAGAAAAACTCAATTCAAGGTGGGAGGAGGGGACAGAGGAGAGGAGGAGTTTGGGGTGCGCCCACTGGATGGGCACAATGTATGGGGTGAATGGCATACTTTCTGAGTGCAGAACAGCTACAAGAGGGACTCTACCCAGCAAATTCAAATATTGTGACCTAGTTGTTTGTACCCTCACATTAACCTGAAATTAGAAAAAAATAGTTGCCTGGTACATGAACTTTATGGCCACCCTATGTATGTGTATGCATATATACATATATCATATATATATATGATATATGTATTTTTCATATATAGTAAAATTTTCACTGCATATTAAACTATTTACTAAATATTGGTAAGTAAAAAATCAAGTTATAAAATATACGGATTCCAGTATGATCCCAGTTTATGATGAAAACTGTATAAACAGACAATATGGAAGAATATTTCCCAGTAGTTATAACCTTACAAAAGAATTAAAATTTGGAAGGAATATATTACTTATTGTTATTATTTTATCTGTCTAGTTCCCTCCTGCACTTATTCTGAAAAATGATTTATAATTCAGCCCTTTATTTGGGATGCTGGTTCCCCTTCTCTGAGTGGTTTTTAAATTTTAATCTAATTGTATTTTTTAGAACTGAGGTCTTGCTCTGTCCCACAAGTTGTAGTGCAGTGGCATGATCAGAGCTCATTGCAGCCTCCAACTCCGGGCTCAAGTGATCCTCTTGCCTCAGCCTCCTGAGTAGCTGGGACTACAGGTGCCTGCCACCACACCTAGCTTGTGCAGGTTTGATGAAACTTCTATTCATAGCATGCTGCCCCACATGTCCAAGAAATGACGTGTGGCCAGGCTTGGACTAATCAAGGTACTATGGGATTAGTCTAAGGAGGAGTTGGGAAGAAAAGAAAGGTGAGTGTGGCAGGTGCTGATGGTGCCCCACCCCAGTCTGTGCAGCTCCACTTATGAGTTCACCTGCAGTCATGTTGGACAGTTTCTGGCACCTCAAGTAGCCATGTCTCCCTGATTCTCTACCTGAGACCTTTTCCCAGTGCTATGGGAACTTGCTTACCAGTGTTGAGGATTTGACACTCTCAGAGACATCCTCAACCAATAAGGGGTGGAATTTTGTGGACAAATTTCCTTCTAGGTTCCCTGTCCCCTGAAAGGAAAATTCTGAAATGTGTTCCACATGGCATCTCAGAGGGACCCATGGCTCTGAGTTCCGGTTATCCCCAAAGGTAATTCATGCATTAATGTGCCCTTTGCTGACTCTTGTTATTCCCATAGTTTTCTCACTGGGACCTCCTTCCAAACAATCCACCTGCATCAAAGGCCTGCCTTGTCTCCTTTCCCCAAACCTCCCAAACAGTAGAGATATGCTGTTTCCCCAAGGATTATAATCAATGAACATGAAAATCCAGGGTTCTAGGTGGCATGACATCTACAACATGAGATTCTGGAAACACGTGACAGATAAAAAGAACAGAGGCTAAGACTCAGAGAAAGAATCCTATGGGTGTGGCCTTGAAGTCAGCTGCATTTTGACCTTGACCGACTCATTACTTGGTACCTTGATCTTCAGCTAGTTTTGAATTGGGTTTCTTTCTGTTCCTTGCAATAAAAAGGATCCTAATGAGATGAGCTTTATTATTTTCTTTTTGCTTATTTTTTCTATAATATAATACAAAAGATATGCCAAAAATGACAGAATAGAGTTCTAAGAAAAAGGAAATATTCCAAATGTCTTTGACAGAGTCACCCTGAATTGCCCATGGAGGGGGCACAGTCCACCTTTCTCTCTGAGTATCAGTGAAACCAGGCCTTTGTGAAACAATGGGCTCATTGAACCATGCCTTCTCACAGGCAGTCACACTCCTCAAATGCTTCCCTCAAATGCGTGTGGAATGACAGAGGGTCTTTCCTTTGTCAGCTCCACCAATCACTCAGACTCTTAGAATGGTCTGGATGTAGCTTCTCATTTGGCCCCAAAGCTGTGCCCAAGTTAATGGTTTGGAAAAGCATGTCATCATTCATATAATCTGCAGAAGCCAGCAAGAGCCCAGACTCAGGCCTTTCTGGGGCAGAAGAAGCGTTCACGAATCCTGCACGTTTTGACAATGTTTGTATTATTTCCCGAAACTGTTTAATTAAATCCTGTGTAAACAGATGGGCTTATTTGTTGGGTCCTAATACTTGTAAAATTTGGATATTGTGCCTACTGACAATTACAAATATTTGTATTTACCGCATAAAATAGCCTTTCTGTAAAAATTCCTTTATGCTAAAGAGAAAACTAGTTTAGTCTTTATGCAAACATAGTATGGTTTTTTGCTTGGGTCCTTAATACCTTTTTGTTGCCAGAGGTATTGGCAGATTTCTCGTCATCACGGAGAAAGGACTGAAAAGAAACCACAGAGCTCTGTCACCCCCTGCCCAGAACCTGGGTACATCTTCATACGCGGCTCCATGTCAGTGTTTTGAAGCAGGCATCAGAAATCTCTATAGAATGGCTCCAATTTTCAAAAATGTGTAGTTTCCCATGGAAGCTACATTAAGAATCCAGGTTAGAGATGTGAACAAAGATATATACAGAGAGAGAGACATCGTATGCAGTACTATTTAATTAAATAAATTAGCAAAATTCAAATGTATAGTAACTGATCATTACTTCAGCCGTGGTATATTCATGCCATAAAAATCTATGCAACAATTAAAAGTGATAGATTTCTTAGCAGTGAGGCAGAACTATATTGACAATATACAGTAAGTAAGAAGAAGGCAGATTATGAAAGATTGTGAATAGCATGATCTCAATATTGTAGAAATAAAAACTATATCTCTATACATAAAGTCTAGAAAGCCTTACACCAAAATGTTAATAGGGTCTGTTTTGGGGTGCGTGGAAATAGATATTTTTATGTTCTCTTTGGGCTTTTCCAAAATTTTTTTTTCTGAGATGGAGCCTCAAGCTGTCGCTCTGAGTAGAGTGCTGTGGCATCATAGCTCACAGCAACCTCCAATTCGGGCTCAAGCAATCCTCTTGCTTCAGTTTTTCTATTTTTAGTAGAGACGAGTGCTAGGATTACAGGCGTGAACCACTGCGCTTGGTCTCCAAATTTTTCATATTAAATATCTTTTCAGTCAGAAAAACAAAAAATGAAAACTAATAAAAATTTTTAAAGATGTGGTTTAGCAAAGGCAGTAAGGTAACATATGAGAAGCTAGGAGGCTATTCTATGATTTTTCTGAAGTCCCTTATTCAAAATATTAAGTACCTACTCAAGGTAGGTACTAATTGGAAATATAGGGGCTTTGAAAAAATGTCATACCCTTCTGCCTTTGAAACATCACAATTCAGAACAGTACCGTCCAGGAGAATTTTCTGCAAAGATGGAAATGTTCTCTTCCCTGTCTAACACGAGCAGGCGCTAAGCACTAAGAATGCAGTTAGCAAGACTGAAGAATGCCATTTTATATTTAATTTTATTTAAATATTAGTAGGCACACATGACTATTGGCTTCTGTACTAGAGAAGACATTTGGAAATAAATTATTACAATGCACTAGATGCTGGAGAAGTCAAGCAGCGATATTAACTCTGACCATAAAAAGCCCCTGAAAGGAGAGACATCCTTTCTTGCCCCTGGCAGAGTGCTGCAGCATCATCGCTTACAGGCGTCCTCAAACTACGGCCCGCAGGCCACATGCGGCCCACCTAGGACATTTATCCAGCCTGCTGGTGTTTTGCTGCAGCTGCCTGTCCTGCTTAGCAGCTGACTTGTCCCTGGGCCTGCAGTCTGGCTTTCCCACCGTCTGAGGGACAGTGAACTGGCCCCCTGTTTAAAGAGTTTGAGGCCCCCTGGAGCCTTAGAGCAACCTCAAACTCTTGGGCTCAACTGATCCTTTTGCCTCAGCTTCCCAAGTAGCTGGGATTACAGGGGCCCTGCATAACACCTGGCTATTTTTTTTTTTTTTTTTGCAGTTTTTGCCCAGGGCTGGGTTTGAACCCTCCATCTCCAATATATGGGGCCAGCACCCTACTCTTTGAGCCACAGGCACCAACCACATCCAGCTATTTTTAGAGACAGAGTCTCTCTCTTGCTCAGGCTAGTCTTGAACTCCTGAGGACGAGCAATCCACCAGCCTCAGCCTCTCCGAGTGCTAGGATTACAGGCTTGAGCCACTACCCCGGCATGGGCAAAGAGTCTTAAGGTGCTGATTCAAAGGTATAGAATTATGCCTGGGCCCAGCACTTTTGAAGGGTATAGAAAGATAAAATAAAACCAACCCTCCACCCCCCTCCAAAGCCCAAAACAACAGCAAAACTGCACAAAATCCCAGACAACTCCTATAATACTTAACTATGGGTTGCCTGTCAAAGATGATAGACTGAGCTCGACTCTTCCAGACTGTTGTTTGATCTGGTCTCATCCTCTGTTGAATGCTGCAGATTATTACAACCAACCAGTAGTCCCACATTTGGTGCCAGTGTCCATGGCCCCCTGTTCTTAATTTACAAGAATGCCAATCAGTGACAGAATCATAGATCCTGAAGCTTATCAATGCTGCCCAGAAGTTCCCTCCTGGTATCTTGAATTTTTCAGGCCCTGCTCATTCCTTAGTATTGTACCACCCTGAATCTTCTTTAAATTCTGCTCAATAGCCTTAGCCTCTAGAGTAAAGCTTCTTAACATCTGCTTCCATCTACTTATGGGAATTCTTGCTAGGTTTGCCTGATGTTGAACTCAAATTCTTCCCTACCCTGAACTAGGACAACAAGAGAAGGAATAACGACACATTTAAGAGAGGAAAAAAAAAAATCTTATTTACCAACACTGCAGACACAAAATATCAATTCTCTTTTATTCCATGTATTAGAAAATTTCTATTTTCTACAATAAATATATATGAGACCTGACATCTCTTACAAGGCTTAGGACTGGGGAGTTGGGAACTTTAAGCAGGTGGATAAACACACACCCTTACCTTTGGAAGAGTACTAGGGAGAGTACTAAAGAGTACTAAAGAGAGAGTACTAAATAGGTATAGCAAATGGGCGGTGCCTGTGGCTCATGGAATAGGGCGCCAGCCCCATATACCAGGAGTGGCGGGTTCAAGCCTGGCCCCGGCCAAACTGAGGAAAAAAAAAAAAAGTAGTTACAGCAAACAAATGTGCCAAGTAAAGCCAGGCTACCACGAGAATAAAAAGAAAAGGGAACAGAGGAGAGAGGTGGACATGTCATGTTTACCAGAAAAGCAGTAAGGTCATTACAGACACATTGGAAATTTTCTATTTAGTATCTTTTTTTTTTTGTAGCTTTGGCCAGGGCCAGGCTTGAACCCACCACCCCTGGTATGTGGGGCCAGCACCCTACTCCTTGAACCCCCCAGTTTAGCATCATTTTAATTTAAATCATTTTGTAGTTTACTGTACATTACAAGCTAGGGGTGGGGACAGCAGAGCGGCATCTTGTTTTCCAAGACCGTGTCCTCTGAAGGTCTTAATTATGCCCTGGTTCCACCCCAGCAGAGCTAGGAAATAGAAAGACAAGGACTCTAGGAAGGAAGATTAGCCAAATACTGGTAGCTCAGATCCTTAATTAACTGAATTCATTTCTCTGAGCGCTACTCCTCAGAGAAAGACAATAAAATAGGGGTAGGGGTAATAATTCCTAGTGAAAGGGACCTGTTTGGTGACTTTGCTCATTGCTAAGGCAGTGGATTCTAGTGCTGGATTATTATTTTTTTCTTTTTTTAGCTAAAGGACAGAGTTTATTTGGTTTTTTTTTTTTTGAGACAGAGTCTCAAGCTGTCACCCTGGGTAGAGTGCCATGGCATCACAGCTCCCAACAACCTCCAACTCTTGGGCTTAAGTGATTCTTTTGCCTCAGCATCCCAAGTAGCTGGGACTACAGGCACCTGCCACAACACCTGGCTATTTTCTTGTTATAGTAGTCATTGTTGTTTGGCAGCCTGGGCTGGATTCCATCCCACTGGCCCCAGTATATGTGCCCAGCACCCTAGCTGCTGAGCTACAGATGCCAAACCCAGAGTTTATTGATAAATGGACAAGAGAAAGAGGGAGAACAGAGCCCCCACAATGGAGAGGGGAAACCCCTGAATCTTTTTCTTCAAAAAAATTTTGTACACATTTTTTTTACATAAATTTATAGGTATAATTGTTATACCCATTTTTCAAAGAGTATAATCTTTCTTGCTCTTTTTCTCTTTTTGCTTGGCTCTTTCCCCATCTCCTCTCCACTCAGCTCACCTCAGTGCCCTACCAGGAATCTTAGTTGGTACTGCATGTGCTCCACATTGTTCTAGAACACAGGCACACACGCACACACAGTGGGTTTTAGTTTTCTATTTATTTAATAAAAATAAGATATCTATACTTTACTGTATCTGGCTTTTCTCAATACCATGTAAAAATCTCTCCAATCCTGGGTGGTGTCTGTGGCTCAAAAGGGTAGGGTGCTGGCCCCATATGCTAGAGTTGACGGGTTCAAACCCAGCCCCAGCCAAAAAAAAAAAAAATCTCTCCAATCTCTCGATGGCTCTAATTTATTATTTTTAATAGCCACAAATCATTCTATGCTATAGATAGACCGATGATCTAATGATCTAATGTACATATTTCTCTTTCTTCCCCTCCAGGCTTTTGCTTTATTAACTATGCCTTAACAAACACTCTGGCTCTGTGGCTTTTCTGTTTTGGGGACAGCTTCCTAAGAGTGGGGTTGCTAGATGAAAGGATAATACAGTTTTTGTTTTTGCTTTTAAGAAGAGACACTGCTAGACTTTTCTTCTAATTTGCTAATGACCTTGGGAACTCACTTTTCCTTCCTGGACCTTTGTTTTCTCATGGGTAAAGAAGGCATCTTGGCAGCACAGGTGACCTTGAATGATCTCTAGCTTGTCCTAAAGCTCTCTGCGCCTGCACCAGCACCCACTGCCCTATGTTTTGCTGCAGTCAAGTGAGACTCATTGCTACTGCTGACTCAGGAACAAGTGCCCTGGCTGTCTCTGTCTCAGAATTTGGAATCTAATTGCATGCAGACTAGTTCCTTAGCTAAACCACTGATTTCCAAATATGAACCCTTCTAAACGCTACGGGGAAGGAAGCTTGTGTTGATTAGTTCATGTGTCTCTGACACTCTCGATCCAGATAAGAAGTGACAGGGAGGCTGAGTACAAAACTCCAAGCTTCTGTCCTATATGTTGACATTTACCTTGATCTAAACAAAAAGGTGCCTCAGGACGAACTCACAGCAGCTTCCTCAGAGTGGGGTTGCTCTCTTCCTAAGAGTGTGTTTGAGCTCTTTTCCGGGGTGTTATTAATTTTCTTACTAAGTGACCAAGCCAGGGAGGAGGGGAAAATGTTGCATAATGATGGCCTACTTTGTAAGCTTTTCTATTCTGTATGTCTACCCATATTAAACCTTCTGGACCAGGGAGAGAGACCTGTTTTATTTGCTAAGTTTGAGGGGCTTCAAACGTATGACTCAGAAACTGAACAATAACACCTTACTGAAAGCATGCCAAGGAGCCAACCTTAATCTGGGCACTTTGCATGCCTTTTTTTCATTTCTTCCTCAAGCTATCCTTAAGGTATGTTAATACTTATTATCCTCATTTTACAGACTGGGAATTTCCCCCAAGGTCACAGAGCTAGGAGGTGGTGCAGTCTGTCTGCAGAACCCACATTCTTAACACAGAATAATACTGCAATGGAACTGGGCGGGGTAGACATGGGGGTCAACAATACTGCGTGGTTTCCTGACTATTGGCAATGTCACCCGAAACCCACACCGAGCCCTCACTCACATCCATCATCTAAGGAAGTTTTAGGTGCTAACGGTTCCCACATTAATGGCCAAACATAGACACAGGTGCTGACACTGTTTCCCTATGGGGTAGACAGGAGTTGACCCAGACCCGGGGCTCAAATCCTGGCTCTGCCAAATGACCTTGGGCACATTTCTTCGCCTTTCTGTCAAATCGAGTAGCAGCTCTTTTTCCGAATGCTGCCCGGAGGACTAGAGAAGGCTGTAGCCAAGGGACCCTCCTAACACGAGAGCAGGCGCTCTTAAAACACCGGCTTCCTTTCCCTTCTCTCTCTTTCCCTAGCTCCAAGGAGGGCAGCGACTTGAATGTGCAAGGCCGCCCTCCAGGCCCTCTCCTGTCTGGGTTCCAGTTTGCCTTTCGCGTCTTGGCACAAACACTGGCGTCAGGGCTATCAAAGGATGGCCTCTTTTTCAGTAGGCTATCCGCGTGCAGCTGGGTGGACACGAGTCTTCAAAAATAGCTATTTATTTGCTTATCTGCAAGGAAGGAGTGTGTGCGTGTGGGGGAACCAAAGTGATCGAGGACAAAATCAATTACTATTTTTCATCTTTGACAAAGTAATTAAGGCCGTAGTGACTGGCTAATTCCGACCGAATGGCTGCGCGGTGATGGATGCGGATTTACTGCCGCCTCGGCTGCAGGGAGCAGGGCGATTATCACTCCGAACAGGCGGCTGCGGAGGGCGGGGGCGGAGACCCGCGTCCAGAGGACCTGCGCCTTTTCTTCTTTTTCTTTCTTTCTTTCTTTTTCTTTTTTTTTTTTAATACTGCAGCTGCATCCTCTGCGCTTCGCAGGCTGACACACGTCCATAAGCACCACGGGCTGCCCCAGGGCCTGGCCTGCTACCTTCGCAGGCTCGCTCCCGCCCTCTAACCCCATCCTCCTTCCCAGGTGCTTTCACTCCACCCCCGAGTTAGCGTCACAGCGACCCCTCTTGGCCTTGGTTCCAGCCCTTTCTCCATTCTCCACGTGGCCCCTCCTTTCTAGAATCTTGCGGCTGAAAGTGGGGGGAGGTGAACAGCCCGAGCTGAGTCTCTGCCAACAAGCCTCCCCCCTTTCCGCAGACCTCCCTGCGCGTCACCCGCCTCTGCAGAGCCTGACGCGCAGCGGGCCCCACGCGGGAACCCGAGTGCACACTTGGCTGTGGGGGGTGGTGTGGGGGAAACGTCAGGCCTGGGGACTGAGCGGGGGCGCTGGGCGTCACAGAGGCCCCGGGCGGCAGCTGGGGGCGGTAGGAAGGCTGGCAGGGCTCCGGTGCAGTTCTCCCCCACCCTCCCTGGCCCCGAACGTCTGTGCGCCCGAGAACGTCAAGGCTCCGGGTGAACGCTGCACTCGCACTTGGCCCTTTCGGGGCTGCTCAAACGCAAATTTTAGGAAACTAGCCAGAACCTTTTGAAGTCGTGACTGTCCCTTGTGGACGTCAACCCGGGGACCGGAGAGGGAGGCCTGTACAGACCTATTGGTGGGCGTCGTGGTTCCCCTCCAGGCCGACCGCCCGCTGAAGCCAGGGTCTGCCAGGCCTGCTCTCTAAAGTTCCTGAATCTGGGAGTAACTCCTTGGAAACTGGGGTCTGCTTTGGAATAAACATCCCGTATAAGCGTCCTGTAGATTCTCTTCAGCATCCTCCGTGGCGCCCAGAGCCTGGGAGGTGCCTCCCAATGCCAGTTAGAACCAGAGTAAGCACTCCAGAGGGGTTCTCATCCTCACCCTCTTCCAGCCAGAGTCCTCTACAGCCTCGTCCTACCCACTAAGCCCTCCTCTCCGACCTCGCTCGCTGTTCTGAACACCGAGTCCCCTAGCAGAGCGCTATTGATCCCAGAAACAGCCTTGTGAGTTGGGATATTAAGGATTTGAAAGCTACTGAGACTCAGTTTCCCAAAGGCTGTTGCCAAGGCTACATGGGATAATTCATGGAAAGCCCTGGCACTATGGTTCAATACTGAGATGTACAATAAAAATCGGCCTGAAACCCGTAGTTCAAAAGTGTTCCTTGGGGAACTAATCCCTCCTGTCCCCGCCTAAAACAATGCAGACCATGTGTCCCCAGCAGGCTGCCCTTGGAGGGGCCAGGAGGAACAGTCGCCAGCGGAGGCATCCATGCACTCTCGAGCTTCTCGAAAGGGGGCGGGAGGGGGCCCCGAAGTGCCCCGGTGCCTGCCGCAATCTGCCACCGCAGCCTCCGCCTGCGGCCGCGCTGGCATTATCCTCCCGCCGCCTCGTGGGGACTGCCCAGCCGAGTGTGACGGCGCGGACCCCGAGGCTGTGCGCACGGTTGCGGGCAGCAGGGAAGGGACAAAATGCTTTCCATAGCTTTTCCTCCCCAAGGCCAGGGGTTCCCCATTAGACCCTCAAGGAAAAAAGGAAGCATTTTGCTGAGAATCCCCTTCTAGTTTCCAATCTCCATCTTCTTCGTTGATACGTTTTGCCTTTGTTATGGTTATAGCCGTTGCTTTGTACCAAAGGAATAGTCCATCTTTTCGTCGCCACATCACCCCCAGCTCCATCCCTGCCGCAGTACAGTTGTATGTCTTCCAGCGGCTTCCCCCATGGCAATTCTGCCCCCTCCCCCTCACATCTCCTCCCCAGTTGCTGGGAATCTCCGTTTGGAGGGTATCTGAGGTCCCGCGATTTCAGAGAGGGGCCTGGCTCTGATGGGTTTCACTAAATAGCTGTGATAGAAGAGTGGGTTTCCTTTGACTTTGAAAGGGGCACAGGAACCAAGTCAGTGTCGGAAATAATTTCCTTTTTATTTCTCTAAAATATTTTAAGAAGAGCTTTAAAAAAAGTCAATTGCACTGGGGATTTGTTATTGATTGTGCGAACAGATAACATGGGAATGCAAATACTGGATCGCAATTTTTAAGAAAAAACCAGGACCCCTCACACGTAGATGTGAGAATCAAGTCTGCATGCACACCAAGGTGGGTAAGGGACCCCGTGCCTGCACCAGACAAGTAGAGCTCCCGGCTTCGTGCAGACCCTCCATCACTCCCAGGGTAGTGTTGCAGAATCCCTGAAGACTGGGGTAGACAGCATTGAAATCTGGTGGAAAAGAAAGACAAGACAGTTGATTGAAACACCCCTCCATCCAGCCCAATCCACTCTGTTGGCGGCTGCGCCCTGCCTTGGGTGCAGTGGGACGTGTCCCTCCCATGTTTCCCTTAATTAGGAGGAGGCAAACTTCTGTCGTCCCCTCCTGCCGGTTTCGGTTTAGTAATCAGACCCACATGAGTCACGCCAAACACGCAGTCTCCTCCCGCCCAAGGGACAACTGGTCAGCGTAGGCAAGGCTGTTGTCCCTTTAAAACTCGAATCCAAGGGGGTAATGATTTATCAAACTTGTATTATCACGAAAATGTCAAACCAAGGGCACCTTGCTTTGCACTGACGCAAACCGGTCTTTCCCAAGGAGATATAGAAAGCGCTTCTCCAGCTAGAGCCAAACCCAGTCTTGCCAATAGCGGGTTTTACCGTCTACCGGTTCAGTCTGTTACCTGTGTTAGACATGGTGAGTGTTTGCTTTTGTTCTTTCAAAAGGAAAGGGGCTGAAGGGATAGGGAGGGCAGATTCGTTTTGGATATTTCTCTTTGAAATATCCATGCATTAGAGGAGGGGAGCTGAGGAAGATAATACTGGCAGCTGCGGGTATTTGTACTTGTGACTATCACCTGAGATGGAAAAGAGGTTTCTTCAGCTGTAGAGCTGAGAGGTTGGGGCTCCCAAAGACTTGATTCCGGGTACTGTCCTCGGTGCTGAAAAGTCAGATGCCGGTACAGAGGCGAGTCACTCTGGATCCTAGCGGCTACTGAGACAAGAATGCTGGCTGGTGCCAAGGTACTTAGATTTGTTACAAATTAAGGAGTTCTGTCCTGTTCATTTGTGAAAGAGGGGGTTAGACCAGAGGCGTGAGGTTGAGATGAAAGTAATAGGATTATTCTCACAGTAGAATAATAATTATTGGGGCTAATGTTTAGGAAGCCCTGGAAGATAACAGCGGGGAAGAGAGCAAACGGAAAAACCACTGTTGGCAATTCTTTTCATTTGAAAGTCAATTGGGAGGAGGCAAATAAAAATCAGTTGTGAGTTTTGTGAGCAAGGGTTGGGTTGTGGAGGGTATAGACTCTTGTTAATAGTTAGGGTTAAAAAACAAAAAGCAGAAAAACTTTGCATGTTCTCAACATGTCTGGAATCTGAAAGTAATGCCCATTGTGTAAGATAACAAACCCAGTTACTACCTTGCGTTTTAAGCGGCTTATTTTTGTTGTCGTGGGGATTTTTGTTGCTACTTAGATCGTGATTCTTATCCTTGTCTTTGCTACCTTGCGGGAGGAGGTGGGGTTTGGAGCGCTGAGATTCGCACCACCGATTTGGCCTCAAGCGCTCGCAGGTGCCAGGGCATCAGCTTTGTGGCCACAGCTTGTCTACTGGGGTAAAGAAAGAAAAAAAAGGCAATGTGCATTGTTGAATGACAAAGGAAATGGGGCGGAAAATTAAAGAATCTTTCTACAATGGTGATGGGGATGCGGGCACCCCACAGCTGTGATGTGAAATCCAAAGAGGGCAGGGAGCTCATGACTCTAGGGCTATTTCCACCCTCCCTTCTTTGCCCCTCCAAAACACATTTCTGCCTCTTTTCTTAGTTCATTCTCCACCAGCGAAGGAATATTACTTTATTTCATCTGGTTATTGACAAGATGGGAAAATTGAGAAATACTAACTACAGTCTTTCTAGGGGAAAAAAAATTCAGACCCCAGTTTGCTCCCCCAGTTATTTGTTTCTGGACCTGAGTTGAGAACGTCTCTGTATGTAGATACAGGTAAAAAATACAGCTGCCGTGATTTTGTTTTGCACAAACTTGACATTGTATTTGCAGGATTGCAGTGCACCAAAGGAAATGAATAAACAACCAGCCAACAGCCTGGAGGCGGCGGCGGCGCTGGGCCACCCCGATGGCCCATGCCCTCCTAGGACGAGCCCGGAGCAAGAGCTTCCCATGGCCGCCGCCGCCGCCGCCGCGACGCCGCCACGTGTGCCCAGGTCTGCTTCCACTGGCGCCCAAACTTTCCAGTCCACTGACGCGCGAGCATGTGAGGCCGATCGGCCAGGAGTGGGGTCTTGCAAACTCAGTAGCCCCCGGGCGCAAGCGGTCTCGGCAGCTTTGAGGGACTTGAGCCAGGCGCACGGCGCGCAGGCCGCCCCTCCTCCTGGGGGCGCAGGCCCCGGCAACGCGCTGCACTGTAAGATCCCGGCTCTGCGCGGCCCGGAGGGGGATGCGAACGTGAGTGTGGGCAAGGGCACTCTGGAGCGGAACAATACCCCTGCGGTGGGCTGGGTGAATATGAGCCAGAGCACTGTGGTGCTGGGCACGGATGGAATCACGTCCGTGCTCCCGGGCAGCGTGGCTACCGCCGCCACTCAGGTAAGCAGGTTGCACTGGGACCGCGCGGTGTCCTGCTCTCCAGCTGCGCGCGGAGGCAAGCGGGCTGTGGCGGGTGCACGTGTGCTGATGGGGAAACCGGTTGGCAGTGCCAGGAGATGGATGCGGGAGGCAGCTTTGGGGCTTTGGAAGCTCGCACTACGCTGGGGTCGCCGGTTCGGGGCGTGTGGGCTGCACTGACCCTGCCAGGGGCGGCCGCGACCTGCCCTTCCCAGCCTCCGCGGTAGTAAGAATCCTAGAGTTCGGGTGCAGACCCGTGAAGTAGCTGAGGCAGACAGAGTCCGCTCCTTTATGCAGACAGACTCCCCTTTCTGCCAATGACTGGGTCTTTCTCTTCTTAAAAATGTTCTTTTTTTTTTTTTTTAAAGAAATTCAGGGGAAAAGCCCTAGTGGGTAGGGGGGCGGTAACAGTTTAAGTTCTGTAGCCTTTACTCTGCTAGTTGCCCTTTATTACTTGAGAACTCATTTGATGAGAAGTGGGTTTACACGAGGCTACTGAAGCTTAAGCGTCCAGGGCCTATCCTTTGTCTGCGCCCTTCCAAAATCAGCATCTGATTTTGCCACCCTAATTTTGTATTTTTTTTTTAAAGTGTATATCCCTCAACTGTGTAAGCGTCAGGCCCTACCAACCTGGACCCACACTTAAATTTAATCCTTTTACTACTCAGCCAAAGGTGTGATAAACCCATGGAACAAATCCCAATCTCTGGCCTGTGATGGATAAAGGCAACTTTGGCTGGTGCCCCCTTTCTTCATATTGGCTTTTGTTTTCTTCCATTTCCCTCCAGTCTTTGTCCTTCTTTCTCTGATCTCTTCTTTCTTCTGTTTCATTCACTGTAGCTCTTTTCTTCCCATTTCCTGCCCTTCTGCTATCTTTTTTTTCCTCCCCTAAGTTTGGGGGCTAGGCATGTATCCAGCAGTGGGGTCTGGACCAGAATATGTGTCTGTGTGAGATTTCAGATTTACACAGCCCTCCTGCCTTGGCCACTCCGAGTTCATAGACACACATGTGTCCATTCACACTTACCCACAGGCCCACGTAGCAGGGACTCAGCTGTTAGAATAACTGGAAATCCACGTTAGCTTAGATTTTCCCACTCATCCTTGCTTTTGGGGTCCATGTCTGGAGCATTGATCTGTGTGTATTCACTGCCTCTGATAGTATGTACCCAACAGTGTGACCCTAGCTGTAGTAGAACATTTGTTTCACTTGTCTTGCTTAACCTCCGCACTGCGGCAAAAGGAGCTGGAACGCCCCCTCTTTGCAGCCCTGGAAGGATCAGAGGGTGGGGTTAGGAGTGGAGGTGGTGTGTGTGTGGGAGGAGTGGAGGGAGGATGTTCAAAGGTTCAGGTTCCTGCAAGTCCTCCTTTCCAACCCTGCTGATATTCTGATTGGGCCTTTCTGACACCCACGCTGGACCTCTTTCTCTCCCCTCAAGACTTCTCTCCTGACAGCTGCTGCTTTATCCTCCCTGGCCTGGCCTGTAGGAAAGTGTAGTTCATAGCAGGTTGCTACAATAGGAGAGGGAGGATCACTCAGGAGACAGAAACTGTGCACAGTGGGCTGAGCCCCTGGAAGGTGTGCTTAGTGTCCAGGGGTCCTGAACATTTTCAGAGTTCATTTGAGGTGTCCACACCACCAGATTTTTCTGCTTAGTAGTGAGGGATTCCAGAACCAGGCCCAAGAAAGCATCTTAGTGTGAGTATGGAGAAGAGAACCCCAAAGATTCATAGACTGCTGCAGCTGGCAGGTACCTCAGGGGACAGTTATCCTAAAGTCCTCTTTTTTTAGATGGAACACAGAGGCTCTGAGTGAGAGAGCAAGTGGCTTGCATGGGTTATCCAGTAGTAAAGTGTAGGTCAGAACTCTATACCATATCGACCTTTTTCATTCTTCCTCTTATTTCACCTCCAAATCTCCCTCCTGCCCATTTGCCTTGCCCCACTGCTGAAGGATGTCCCCCTCAATGTACATGACTAGGCAGGTTCTGCTCATAGACTCTGGCGGAGGAATTGAGGCAGTGGCTCTGGCTGGCTTTGGCATTGCAGCTCTCTTTCTGGCCTTGGCACACACTCTGAAGCAAAAGGCTGAGGGAGGGGCGTGGTGGGGGTTTGAGGGGTGTGTATGATTGGTTAAGAATCTGCTTGCTGGGATGTCTAGGCATGATGTTGGGGGCCTGCTTGCCAAATGAACTTTTGGTGACGGGTTGGGGATGGAGGGACCTGCTTGCAATCAACTTACAGGATCAAGGTTTGGGAAGAGCTGCTTGCTGGTGTGCTTGGACTGTAGGATTTGGGGAAGAGGGGCTCAGGGGTTGGTTTAAGATGTATCTTGGGATAGGATTGGGGTCCTGCTTGCTGAAAGACTCAGTGCAGGTTCGAGGGGCAAGGACCCTGCTTGTAGATGCATCCTTCTTTAGAATTGGGGTCCTGCTTGCTGATGCATCCTCAGTTGAAAAGTGGGGGCCTGCTTGCTGGGAAGGACCCTTAGCCAGGGGAGAGGGGTGGAAGGGGCCTGCTTGTGGACCTACCCAGGGCTGTTATCCGACAATGTGCTTTTCCGCCCCCAGGAGGACGAGCAAGGGGATGAGAATAAGGCCCGAGGGAACTGGTCCAGCAAACTGGACTTCATCCTGTCCATGGTGGGGTACGCAGTGGGGCTGGGCAATGTCTGGAGGTTTCCCTACCTGGCCTTCCAGAACGGGGGAGGTATGGCTTTTCAGCTCTTTCCGCCTGCTGGTGTGGCGGGCGGGCACTCGAGGGTTGGGGGGACCCGGAGCCCTTGGGGCAGGCCGGGAGGGGAGGCTCAGGGCAGCCTCCTCACCCTCCAGCCCTAGACCTTATAGGGGTAAAGAAAGAAAAACCTGAGGGCAGGAGCGATTGTAATTGTTTGGCACCGGATCCAGGAGGTTCTTATCTAGAGATGGGCTTACAGATGAGGAGTCCAGACCCATGATTCCCCACTGGCCCAGTTTGGGGGCCTGAGTCAGGGAGCAATAATGCAGGCAAGTTCAGACTCCAGTGGTCAAGAATTCATTGAGAAAGCAGAGGCTGTTCAAGCACCTAGTCAACTTTAGAGCTGGTAGCTGTGCCGTCCTGAAGGCCGAAATGAGGATGGTAACCTGGATATCTGAGTCTTCCTAGGTGACTGAGAAAGGGGAGCGCAAGGGGAGTGGAATTCAGGGTGCTGATGAGCCCAGGAGGTGCCAGGGAGTAGGGGCTGGGGGCTGGGCTTCCCAAAGCCCCTCCGTGGCACCCTCCCTTACCTTCTTGGGCAGAAGTAAGGGCATATTTTGATTTCAGTAATTTAGCAAAAACAGTTTTTCTTTCATTTGTCCTACCTGGGTGGAAGATGCTGCTTTTGAAGGAAAATTGTGTCACTGGTGGGAAGGATGCCGGTTAGGTACACACTAGCTCCCAGCCACGGGGTTCCATTCTATCTCTTCTGTACCCACTGAGGGGGGACCCTACACTATCTGGATCCCATCTGTCTGGAGAGGCACCCTGTTGGCTAACTGACAACTCTAAGAATAGGGATTTGCACCTAGAGCTCCCTTCTGCCGTCTTCTCAACGGGACCAACAGGAGGAGCAATGTACCCCCTCACGCCATAGGTCAGGCAGCTTTGGGGGTTTGTGTGTATGTGTGTGTGTGGTCATTTAGGCCCTCTTCTGGAGGGATTTGGTGTGTTGGAACTGACAGGTGCTGCACCACCAAAACGTCCCCTGTCCCCTCCTCCCTATTTCCAAATTAGGACACGCTGACAAGTGCTTGTAAGACAACTGCAGAGCGTTTGCAATCAGGGGTGCCCTGAAAACAAAACGTGTGCTGAGCCCATGAAGACAGGCACCCCAGACAGGGTTCCACTTTGTTTTCTGCTGGGAATTCTCAGACCAGGGTGCTATGATAAGGTTTCCAAGAGGTACCCAGAATGTGGGGTGGGGTGGCATGAAGAGGTTCCAGCAAAGAGGGTTGCCAGGGAAAGGACTCTCGCCAGTGCCCGTGCTCTGCTCGCCCGGGGTCTGTGAAGTGCGGGGTTGCTCGAGTAGCCAAGAGGTCCCGGTTCCAGCTGGAGCCAGGTGACAGGAGGGGGACTCAGCCTTTTCCGCACTGCGGCTCCGGCCCGGCCCGCAGCCCTGGTTGCGAAGTACGGAGCTTGCCCTCTCTTCCCGGAGCGGAGGAGGCAGATTCCCATGTTTCTCCACCCCTCCCCCAGGAGAGAATAGGGCAGGGCCTCCGGTTTTGCTGCTGCTGGGCCTTCCTAGCCTAGTGAGCCCGGGGTGGGAAAGCGGGAAAGCCCTACCCCCCAACAGGAAGTGGGGAGACGGGTAAGCTGCAGCCTAAACAAAGATCAGCTTCCCTTCCGCTGAGCCCCGTGTTCTGGGTTCTGGCATCTCTAGTTCTCAGATTTACTCTGACATACATCAACACTTCCTGGTAAACCCTTTTCAAAGACCACAGCAATTCCCCAAGCTCCTCCCAGATAACCTCAAAGACTGTGGAAGGGAAAGAACCCAGAGAACCCTCGGCAAGTCTCTGGAGGCCTACCAGGTACGACTGCCTTAGACTGGGCATTCTGGGGAATATAGAGTCGAAGGGTAAGGACATGCAGTACTCACAGTCTAGACAAGATGCCCACATCAGTATCACCCAGGGGTCAGCCCCTGGGCCAGGAACTGTGGGAGGAGAGAGAAGACAGACTTCCTGGAGGAGGAAGCATTTGAGGTGATCTTGAAGGACAGAAGGGGCTTCTCCTATGGAGTAGGGAGCTGAGAAGTGTATGATGGGTAGGGGTGGGGGAGAGGGATAGGTGTCCCCACTGACCTTGCCCTGGTTGACTCAAAGTGTGCAGGAAGCTTATGGGGTGAGGAGGGGTACTCTGGAGTATAGTTGAAGATTTGGGGTCCTTTAAGGGCTGAGGCTCTGATAAGATTTCACCACTCTGAATCCATTGCTTGAGCCCTGGAAGGGCTTAATTTTGGGAAATTGAAGTGCTATAATAAGAAACAAAAAGAAGAAAAGAATGAAATTCCATCCACATATAATCCCCAGTGACCTGCCCAAGGCAATATTGACACAAGGAGTGTATTTGTGTGGGTAACCTTACCTTTGTCGGAGAGGGCTGTTAAATGTCCTGGCTGCCTGTTGTTGAACCTGAATATCAAAAGCTTCTTTAGAAAAGGAGCTAAATTGTCCTGTTCATTGAGAGGGAGCCTGGCCCCCAGGCCAGAGCCCTGCCTTTGCCTCCCAGGGCTCTCACTCTCCCACTTTCTTTCCAAGGTGCTTTCCTCATCCCTTACCTGATGATGCTGGCTCTGGCCGGATTGCCTATCTTCTTCCTAGAGGTGTCACTGGGCCAGTTTGCTAGCCAGGGGCCAGTGTCTGTGTGGAAGGCCATTCCAGCTCTGCAAGGTAAGTCCAGCCTGCCTCCCAGCCTTTTCAGCCTCTCCCCCTGCCCTCTCTGGCACCGTGCAGCCCCAGGAAGGGAGAGCCACTTTTATAATCAGTAGAACTCATTCCTTTATCTGATCCTTCTGAAGAATGGCTTAAGATCATCTCTGGCATTGTTGAGTTCCTGGGAGAATGCCTCAATGTCCCCTGTCCACACAGAGTCCACTTTACTATTCGTACATCTGTCTGTACAAGAGAGCCAAGACATAGGTCCCCACCCTCTACCCATAAGAATTCCATAAGATTTGGCATGGAATGAATCCCTGGAATTTTTGCTTCCGCAGGCTGTGGCATCGCGATGTTGATCATCTCCGTCCTAATAGCCATATACTACAACGTGATTATTTGCTACACACTTTTCTACCTATTTGCCTCCTTTGTGTCTGTGCTGCCCTGGGGCTCCTGCAACAACCCTTGGAACACACCAGATTGCAAAGATAAAACCAAACTTCTATTAGGTAAGTTTGGAAATACCTGGTTTCGGTGTGTGTATTCTGAACCATTCATTCATTCATTCAACAAAGTAAATTGAGCGAGTACATGGGGGAAAATGTCACCTGGGCCCTGTCACAGCTGCTAGGGGCCCAGAGATTAAAACAAACACCAAATGCACTTAATTCTCCTCATGGCCCAGAGGAGGGGTAATCAAATTTTTGTTTGTGTATGAATAACTATTTGTTAAAATGCAGGTTTTCACAGGCCCATGGTAGAATCTGATTTATAGATCTGGGTTTGGGTGAGCCTAGAAAATATGTACTTAGTAAAGCTCTCTAGAATCTTATTTTGTTTTATAGTGTGTTTCTAGTGGGAGGTGGTTAGAAGCCCTAGTGTAGCTTTTTTAAAAGAGAGTTTGCATTTTAACTCTATTCCCAGGTGACTTGTCTGCATGGTACAATTTGAAATGTAATGCTCATTGGATACTTTTTCTTCCATTCTTGGGATACTTTGTACTCAGCCCTACTATGAAACTAATTTATAGCTTTCATAGGAAAGCTATAACCCAATGTTAGCCCAGGAACATGGGGAGAGGGGAGAGAGAGGGGAGGGGAGGGGGAGGGTGGGTGGAGGGAGGGTAATTGGCGGGATCACGCCTATGGTTCATCCTATAAGGGTACATGTGAATCTCTCTAAACGTAGAATATAAATGTCTTAACACAATAACTAAGAAAATGACAAGAAGGCTATGTTAACCAGTTGGATGAAAGTACTTCAAAATGTATACAGAAACAGTACATTCTACCCCGTAATAGTATTAATGTACACTGCTATGATTTAATAAAAAAAAAAAAAAAGAAAAGAAAAGAAAGTGTGAGAGTATGTGTGTGGAAATGTGAGAGTATGTGAAAGTGTGTGAGGGTGTATGTGTGAAAGTGAGTGTGTGTGAGAGTGTGTGTCTATGTGTGAGACTGTGTGAGAGTGTGTGAGTGTGTGTGTTTATCCACTCATCTGCCCGTGAAGACTTGGGTCTCGTCACATTCAGCTGCTGTGAACAATGCTGCTATAAACACGACTGTACAAACACATTTTTATGACTCTGTGTTGTTATTTTGGACACATCCAGAAATGGGATTTCTGGAAATATGGTAATTCTATGTTTATTTTTTGAGGAACTTCCCAAGTGTTGTCTGTGGCAGCTGGACCACTTTGCATTCCCACCAACAGTGCACAAGGATCCCAGTTTTTCTACTTCTTTGCCAACACTTCAGCTGTAGGAGACACCTGAAACACCTTAGTAATAAGGGAAGAAGGGGTGGGTTTCTCATTAAAGAGCATGCGAGCCCGTACTTCATTGCTCGGTAGTCCCCACACCTGTGGTATAAACAGCCACAGGAGAAGCTAGTAGAGGCTCGTGCTAGGCTCGTGCTAAGACTGACTGCTGCACCTTTGGGGCGCTCTGGCACCTCTGACCTGACCGAGACAACTGGCTCCTCCAGATGGGGAGCCTTACCTGACTGAGACAACAGGCTCCCCAGCACTTATGGCAGAGCCATACCCCCTGCATCCTGGCAGTTTCTTGGGCCGGGGCCGGGGCTGGTGACCTAACCTCCCAGCTCTGACACTCAGCTTTTGTCTGTGGGCAACAGTCACCCCAGAGTGTGCCTGGTGGTGTCTCACTGTGGCTTGATTCACATTTCCCTGATGATGGGGTCTTGGGTCCAAACACTGGCTGGCCGTTTGTTTATCCTCTTTAGAGAAATGTATATAGATTTGTCCATTTTTAAATTGGATTGTTTCCTTGTTGTTGAGTTTAGGGCTCTATTTATATTTTAAATGTTAACCCCTTGTCAGGTGTCTGATTTGCAAATATTCCCTCCCATCCCACAGGCTGCCTCTCACTCTGCTGATTGTGCTTCAAGGGCAGAGTGTCTAAGTTCTGAATGGTTCTACCTGTCTGTTTTACCTGTGTTTGTGGTTTTGGTACCATATTCAGGAAATTCTTGCCAAATCTAATATTCTCTAGCTTTTCCTCTGTGTTTTCTTCTAAGGCACTTACAGTTTGGGGTCTTATATTTAGGTCTTTGATCCATTTTGAGTTCATTTCTGCACATAGTGTGAGGTGCAGGTTCACCTTCTCTTTTGCATGTGGACACCACTTTCCAAGCACCATTTGTTGTTCTTTCTCCACTCATTGGTCTTGGACTCTTTTGAAATCATTTGGCCAGACACCTTAAGGATATTCCAGGACTCTTCTGTTCCATGGGCCTGTGTGTCTATCTCTGACCCATGGCCGCCGCACTGTTTTGCTTGCTACAGGATTTGCAGTGAATTTTGGAATCAGGAAGTGTGAGCCCTAAAGCTTCAATCTTCTTTGTCAGGATTGTCTGGGCTATTCAGGGTCCTTGAGACTCTGTATGAATTCTAGGATGAATTTCTCTATTTCTGCAAAAAATGTCATTGGGAGTTTGGTGGGATTTTACTGAATCCAGGGACCACTTTGTGTAGAGCATCTTAACATTGCGTGTTGTGGTGTGTGAACATGAGAGTCCTTCCATTTATTTGTGTCCATCTATCTCTCAGGGAGTCTGTCTGCCCTGAATGTTCAGGCTCTGGGGTCAAGCGGGTCACCCAGGACCCCTCAGCACCTGTAGCTCCTGTAGTCTGGGCTGGACTTTGAAATGTCTATGTGGGAATGAGCAGGACAGAATGTGAGGAGTGAAGCCCCCAGAGATGACAAAGGTACACGGCGCATGCAGAAGTGCCTGGCACCTGCCGTCTCCATGGGGAGCCCGTGCCCTATCACCAGGCCCTTCCCAACTCACTGGTGGCAGCAGCCTGGGCAGGAAGCCAGAGACGGGAGGAGGAGCAGACGCCACTGTTCTTCTTGCTGGGCTCCCAGCCTCTCGGGCCATCTCTGCCAAGTCCTGGCTCCCTCCTGTTCTCCTCGGACACTGCTTCCCTGGAGTCTCCTGGCACCTCCCCCAAACCCACCCCCTACATATATTTATTTCTTCATTTTTCCTCTTTTATCTAAAACTTCTCCTTCTTACTGACACAGCTGGGGTCTCTGGTTGGCCCTCTTGCCTCTCTGTCTATCAAGAGTATATTTGTAAGCCTCTTTCACAATGGATTCTCTTCCCCTTGTGATGAATTTCCATATACTTAGTGGCTTTAAAGCACGCAGACTTATTCCTTTGGAGTCTTAAAGGTCACAAGTTCAACCTGAGACTCCTTGGGCTAAAATCAGGTGTCTGCAGGAGCCTCCAGGGCAGGGTCAGTTTCTGAATCTTTTATGGGTTTGGGGTCTGGCTATACCCTTTGGCCTGGGTGGCATTGCTCTGAACTCTGCCCTGGCAGATGTCCCCGCAGATGTCCCTCCCTCTTCCCTCTTTCTCCTTCATAGACACTGTGACATTGGCCCACCTGGGTGGTCTACGATGACTCCCTTCCAAAGGTCCCTCAGGTCATGTAAGTGGTACATTCTGGATTAAGGCATGGACACTCTTGGGGACCACCCTTCTGCCAGTCACAGTCCAGTGCAAAGACTAAAGCTGGAGGGAGAGTTCATGGGCAAAGGATACGGCCAGCAGTTTACATTGAAACAGAGGATGTGGCAAGAAACCATGTGCAGCTCCTTGACCCTGAACGAAATCAGCAAATCGTAAAAGGAGGCCATGGCCAGACACACTCGCACCTGCTTGGCTGGCAGGAGTGAGAGGCCTGAACGCTGCACATGCGGGGAAGGATGTGGTTTCCTGTCTGCACTGGGGATGGCCTGTGGGCTAAAAACCACGAGAGGACTCAGCACCCTCGCCTGCCGCAGGCCTTCCCCTCCTGCCGTGGGGGACCCCAGCCTAGCTGAGAGGCTCCTGCAGACGTGCCTGGGGGAGTTCATGGGAAGCTCACGGCGCGGTGCGAGATGGAGAGTGGCAGAGGAGATGTGAATATTTCCATGTGGACAAGTCACAACCCTGGCACAGTGAATGGCATGGCAGGGCTCAGACTCTAAGGGGCTTTAGCAGCCGGGAAATGAAATACAGGCAGTCCCGGGAGACTACAGGCAGATTTCAACCTATAAAATTGGCTGCAACGGGCAAACAGTTATCAGGAATTAGTGTGTGTGAGTCAAAACCACACAAAAAGGAAAGCAAGAAAATACCAAAACAAGGCCTGGGCCAATGCACCTCTCAGTGTGTGGCCCAGAGGGTCTCAGGCACGATAAAGAAAATAGACGTGGGCTGGAGGTTTCCCCGTTGCCAATGAGCTTCCTCAGCCTACTAATGCAGAGACACCTTGGGCCATAAAACTTTTTAACACTAAAAAGAGGTCATCACACTTAGTGAAGCTGGGAGCCAGTGCCACAGCCTACACAGTATGGGAGGGCCATGAGGTGAGGACACAGAGCGGCTGGTTCACATGGACTCGGGGGTTGTATTCCTTAATCAGCATGAGCAGTGGGGATCCTCCTGTCAGTAGACTCAAGAGACCAACAGTGGTCAGTCATTTCCCTGACAGACTACAAATTACACACAGAGACACATTCTTGGGCTTAGGCAGGCTCTGGAGACTCGCGGGGCTGCCACAGCACAGGGAATATGTCCGTCTCAGGAATGGGGACTCAGCTTCCATTGCTGCTCCACATCAGGCTGGAAGGCAGCAGAAAATCCTTGCTCTCTTTTTTCAGAACTCTTCGGTCTGAGGTCTGCAGTTCTGCCCTGTGTGTGTGGACTGGACAAAAGGCCTGTCAGTCCTGCTGCACGCCTGTGGCATCCACCACTGGAACATCCTGGGACCTGTCCCGTCTGGGAAGCTACGCCAGCCCCTGGCTGGCCCCACCAGTCACACGGGGTAGGCCCCTGGGTGGTGCCAGTGCCCTGCTGTCCCAGTGGGAGGGACATTCAGGGGCAAAGCCACTGGGAAGGTGGCTTGGTCATGTTTGGATGAGGACCCTGAGCATCAGAGAGGCTGCAGGGCTGCCCAACAGCAGTGTCCTGTCACTGCAGTCAAGCCTGGCACCTGCTGGCTTTTTCTAGCTCTTGGGCCATGCTGGGAAGTCTTCACCCTTCTAGAAGCTCCAGAAGCAGCAGGAGGCAACGCCCCACTCCCATCCGAGCACTCAGATGTGTCAGTCCCTGGCCACCACCCCAGGCCTGCTGGACAGGGTGCCAAGCAGGGCCCAAGGTCCTGGGCCAACATCCCTTCCTGAGGATGGTAACACAATCACAGGGGGATGAAGTCCCAGATTTCAGACCAGCATGTTCAGATCAAAAGTCCCACCAACAGGCCCCCAGCAGACGTCACTGCTTTGGTGGCGTCTCCGAGCTCATCCCCTTGGTCCTGCCAGATGGTGGACAAAGGCAAAAAAAGAAAAGCAGGCTGAGCTGAGGTCAGACGGGAAGGACGGATTCCCCTCTCCCACCCACAGGTGGTGGCATCTTGCCCTTGG
Source organism: Galagoides demidoff (assembly GCA_963574575.1). Classification (NCBI taxonomy): domain Eukaryota; kingdom Metazoa; phylum Chordata; class Mammalia; order Primates; family Galagidae; genus Galagoides; species Galagoides demidoff. Next base: position 27,331 of record CAUYQV010067314.1, read on the forward strand.
CACTCTGGAAAATGAGGCATCTTCTAACATCGGCATGCAGTGAGCTGAATCTGGGGCATGGCTCAGACACGGGCCCGCAGAAGCCCCTGGGGTGAGCCCCCTGCAGGGCCGGTGAACTGACTCTGGAATTGCCCCATGATGGGGAGTTCATCCTCCTGAAACCAGCTTCCTTGGGTCTGATTTGAAATTCTGATGGTTCGTGTCTGTTTTTAACTGGGCCTCAGCTGATCTGAGGCCAGATCAGCTCAGCAGTTATTCACAGAGAAAGGGATCTCAGTAGGGCTCAGCTTGAAGCCGCCTTGAGCCCTAACCAGGCACTCAGGAGGTTTCAAAGATACAGAATTGCAGCTCTTAAGTCCTAGGCTGAGACTGGGTAAGTCAGCCGGACCTGGCCCTGTCCTGAGGCTCCTCCAGGGTGGCCAGTAGTAACAGGGTCCCTGGTGTTGTTCTCAGGAGACCCAGAAGTGCTGACAGATGGCTAACCCGGCTCCCTTGTGCTGGGCTGGGATGGCCACCACTGGAAAGCTACCTCTTTTCTAATGAAGCGTCTATTTCCACAATATGACCAAAGCCATCCCTGGGCCACAGAGAATAGCCATGGGGCTGTTTCTGTCTTATTCCTGCCATCTTTGCCTTCTGAAGGGTGGCTGGGCCAGGACCAAAAGCCACACAGCCCTGCTGGCTTTGGGAGGGAGAAGGTGGGCCCTGCTCAGCAAGGCTGACCGCTGTGTCCCCCAGTTGTACTTCTGAGACTAAGGACGTGAAGTCCACTCAGGCAGAACCTTGAGGTCCCCAGCCTCTGGGCTCTGGGGCCATCTTTCTGGGACCACTGGGCAGGGGCCTTCCTGCAACCCCTGCCTGCCTTAAACAGGCTGTGGGTGACCTTGACCCAGCCCACAGGCCCCTGAGTGCAGACACCAATGCCCCTGCTTGCCGCATATCTTTTGTGTTTGACCCTGAGGCCCTTCCTGTCCCTGAACATTGTTTGAGGGCTGAGGTGGCCCAGAGTGCCCACAGAAGCGTGTATCAGTCTCTGGACTCAGGCATTGTGGCCCCAACAGGCCTTAGCTTCCATGTGCCCAATACCTGGCAGAGGCGTGAGCTCCTGTTGGCGTCTCCAGGACACTGACCTTACTGAATTCTGACATGGCCCCACAAGCCCATTAGAGTCACAGGGACTGGAGTTCCTCAGCCTTGTCCCAGGTGGGGAAGCCAGGTGAGGACTTGGGAGGACTGCCCTCCAGAGCCTCCACTCCTGGGTAGGATGGTCATTCGGTACTTTCCTGTTAGCTGATTTACCAGATTCCGGAGCAGACCTGCGCCAGGTGGCTCTTACCTCCCCACCCTCCAGGTCCCTTTTTTTTACATCCACCCCAGAAGAAAAGCCTTGCCTTGGCCATGAGAAGGACCCAGAGCCTCAGACACATTCTCAGGTGGCAGGTGTGATTCAGGGCACATGGAGGCCGCTCTGCTGACTGCCCCATCAGGGAAGGGTCTGACACAAGAGCAGTCCCAGACACAGCAGGCCCAGGGCCCTCAGGGAGAGGCCCAGCAATGCTGTCCATAGGGCCTCCTCCAGCCCAGCACCCCCGGCCCCTTCTGAAGGGCTGTTCGCCCCCCGGCCAGTCACAGCTGCAGCCTTTGATCTAAATCCCTCCTGGACTCAGCTGCCACTTGCCAGGGCTTTCTCTGGGGGTGTCCCTCCTCTAGCTCCAGGGCCCTTTGAGTGATGACAACACATGGGGACTTTGCTTACCTTCCCGGGGAGAGGGCGGCAGAATCCTGAGAACTTGTGGGGCTCTGACCTCAGGGATCATGATTTACCTCCCTCCCCGGCTGATGGCTTCCACAGAGGCAGCCACAACTCACCAGCTGTCACCCTGCCCCCAGGAGCCACTAGCTCTCTCAGATGCCTGCTTGTCTGCCCTGTCTCCCCGGGGCCTCCTGATCTTGCAGGCATGTGCATGTCCCAGGGTGCACTCCACCTCTGGGGGCCACTGCGTCCTCTGTGGCACAGTCTGCACCTCCTGCCTTGGGAATCAGGAGGCAACTAAGGTGCGGCTATACCTGATGGTGGTGAAGGCAGCGCTTGGTGTCCTGGGGGGCACCTGCCACACACAGCACCGTAAAGATTCACAGAAAGAGAGAGCGTGCAAGTATCTCTGCTCCTCTGTTTCCCTCTCTGTCTCTCATGCTCTGTGTCTCTGTCTCTCTCTCTGTCTCTGTCTCTCCCTCTCTGCCTCGGTCTCTCTGTCTCTCTGTGTGTCTCTGTCTCTCTGTCTCTGTGTCTCTGTCTCTCTCTCTGCCTGTCTCTCTGTCTCTGTCTCTCCCTCTCTGCCTCGGTCTCTCTGTCTCTCTCTATGTGTCTCTGTCTCTCTGCCTTTCCCACTCTGTCTCTGTGTCTCTGTCTCTCTCTCTGCCTCGGTCTCTCCGTCTCTCTGTGTGTCTCTGTCTCTGTGTCTCTGTCTCTCTCTTCCTCTCTTTTCCTTCTAGTTTCCTTTCCTATATCTCAGGGAACACCCAGCTGGCCTCTCTGTTGGCCCCACCCTCACCTTGGGAGGTCACTGCACACGTCCACTTCCAGACCTTGGCCAGTGTCCTCCATGGCCACAACTCAGAAAGTGGTGGGAATGCATTTGGGGAAACAGCTCTGAGGGAGGTAAGTTGACTGAGCCCCAACCCCCACCTTGGGGATGCCTCCCCACTGTGAAGATTCGTGTCCACAGGTAAGTTGCTCTTAGGGTGGTTTCTCAGGGGGGTTTGCTCAGTCCGAGCTAATGATTCTAACTTGAAATGAATCTGGCCATGCCTCCTTCTAAAGGGTGTTGCCGGAGTGCTCCCAGCAGTGGGGGCCGTAGAGATCCTTCCAGCTCCACCAACCTGATGGGTCAAATGCACTTTATGCCTTCCCAAGACAGGGTTTCCTAGAACACTTGAGCTTGGTCTCTTGAACAACTCAGAAGATGCTTTTCCGTGCACGTCCCCAAGGTCTCTCGTGTCTTTTTATTTTATGAAATTGTCAATGTCAAAGGAGGGCTGTCCTTGCTAGGCCTGTCTCAAGTGTTTACTTTCAGGCTACTAGTCTCTGTTTTATGGCAGAGTTTGACGCAGAAAAGTTACATTATTTGTTTACTGTTGCTTTGATATGAGGCTTTTCTGTGGGTTCAGAATTTCATGCTTCACATAAGAAGTTCTCCATCTCCCACTTGCAAATATTCTCATATTTCTTCCACTATAATTTATAATTTCCTAATAGGAAGAACAGAGTGATGGGCCCACCTGGCTCCAGCCAGCACCAGCACGGGTCAAGGATGAGGGACGTGTGTGGAACAGGACCCACTAAGGACTGTGTCTCCATGAGAACCAAGAGGTAAGGGTCCTCGAACCAGGACGTTCCCACCTGCTCCCTCACCCCACGTTATGCTGGGTAACTCCCCTGAAAGGTAACACTAGTTTAACAAAATGTGACCCCAATATGGTTGCCATGTCTAGGAAGTTATTAGCAACTCCTTAGTGACATCTGACAGCCAGCCAGGCTTTAGGGCTGAGTTGTCATATACACTCTGCCGTCCTTACTGCATCTCGATCACGGGGCGGGTCAGGTCTACACATGCTGGTGGCTTCATGGGTCTTACATCTCTTCTGAACTTATATCCTTCCCTATTATCCCTTCTCCACGTAACTTATCTCAGGAAAAACAGCCATGGTCCTTTGTGTCTCTACCTTCTGGCCAGTGAGGCCTGGGGCCTGGGTATCACGGGCATGGTCCTCTTCAGCCTGTGTGCAAGTCACACCCAAGTCTGGTAACCTGGCAAGATCCCTGGCAGCAGGGCCAGTGGCTGCTGGGCCACCATTATGGTGCCCACTGTGGAGACGCTGACCAGGGCTGTGCAAGGCAGTTTCAGCCCCGTCATCCCTCATTTAGCAGCACGAAGCTCATAGAAGGGAAATTTTTGCTCATCTGTTTGACTCCCTAGCAGGGCAATTCCTCTAAAACACAAGATTAAGGCTAGATTGTTTCCATTTATTTGTCTATTTCTTTTTAATTTGATTCACTGGCATCCTCCAAGAATAACCAGTTTTTAAAAAATAAAATTTTAAAGATTTTAAAGAATTCTTTAACACAGTGGTTCTCAACCTGTGGGTCGCAACCCACAGGAACTATATTAAAGGGCCGTGACATTAGGAAGGTTGAGAACCACTGCTTTAACAGAATAAATTACCCACAAAGGAAGTCCCTTCTAAAGTATTTGTAAGTCTTATACTCATTTATTTAGATTAATGACAATAATGGTATTTATTAATGGCCCTTTGTCAATGTTGTTCAGAATATCATATAACAATGACCGAAGGTAGCAATTGCAGTTTTAGTACGACTGAGAACGTGTGGGTTCCAGTACTCTGCGAGCTGTGGCCCATTACAGCATCCTTGTTGGTGTAAGGCTGGCATGTGGCTAGTGCCTAGAGTCTGACCACCCAGGGGCTTCACAGGCCACTTGCCTTCTGGGCTGACGACTGTCTGGGCTCTGGGCTCCTCCATCAGACCTGGAGTTGATCATGTCTCCAGTGCCCTTTCTGCTACTTCAGTAGTTTGGCAATTTGTGTGTTTATTAGTGCTTGAAGAAAACTGGAATTTAGTTTTGTGTGTGGCGTGAGGAAGCATCTATCCGATCATGTGTGAGTGTCCAGCCAGGAGCTTGGTGTCCTTACACAGGAAGGAAATGCCTATGCAGTGAGAGGCTGAGGGACACTGACTCAGCTGTGAGGATGCTGACACAGCCTCAGAGATCTTGGCACTGAAGCCCAGCTCTGGGCCAGCAGAATGGGAGCAGAGTATCCGGGGGACACAGCTTCCCTTCTAGGGCCATTTGCTCCTACAGAACAGACCGTGGTGACATCTGTGCTCAGACACACCCCTCTGCCTCCCACTTTTATAGTCGAAACCACTTGGAAAAATGTGCATTGTCTGCAAACTAGAAAGTGTGTCCTCGTGCCCGTGGGAGGGAGAGGAGCTGCAAGCTTCGTTCTGACATGTTTGGATTTAGTGAGCAGTGGCCTGGGGCAGGGGGAGCTTGGGCAACCCCACCTGTGGGCTCTGCAGTCCCAACCCGCAGAGCCCAGAGGCAACCTTGGCTGGTGCCTGTTCCCAAGACCACAGGGGAGTGGGGCTGGAAGGGGAAGGGAGGTTTGTCCATTCCACCGCCATTGCACTGTGAGGTTCGAGATAACCTCACGTGATGCTGTTTCTTTTGTTTTCACCTGAAGATCCATCTGTAGTTAAATGGATCTAGCAGTAGTTACATGGAAATATTACATAAGAATCCTTACTATTCTTACAAATTTAAATTTCCATGAATTAACCAAAGCTTGATATTTGTCAAAAGTACTTTTGATAAGTAGGGATTAACCCTTTACTAGTAGTTGAGGGAGCTTCTGGGAGGAAACTGCCTCACATCTTTGACTGTAAGTATTTTATGCTGTTTCTTTCCTATGCCATCCTCAACTTTAGCAAGTCCTGAGACAGGATCCTGCACCCTTCACTCAGGGACTATCCACTGGGTTCCCACTTCTGTGAAAGCATTAAGGGCACACTTCTGACAGGGGTCTGTGTGCTCGGGACTCTCCCACAGACTGGAGAGGGGGGACTGAAGTTTCTCAGAAGGTACCTCTATGCTAAGGGCCCTAAATGACCCTGCTCATAACCTCCAAGCCCTTTTTGTGATGCCTCAGAGCAGGTGGTGGCCTTTGGCAGCTGGTCCCATGGTGGGGCTGGGCTGTGCCCTAACAGCCACAGCTCCAAAATGTCTGCCTGTTCTTCCAGGCCCCATCCTGCACTGACCTCACTAAAAAGCAAACTCTGGTGTTTCTTTGAGCTGTTGAAGCCACCCTGTGGTTTTCCAAGGGATAAAATCCAGAGCCCAGGCCTCTGACTGTGCCACCCCCACTGCCCTGCTCACCTGCCCCCTGTAGGTGCAGCTCCCCCAGTGAGAACTCGAGTCCTGTCTCTGAGCGGTAGCACCTCACCTGCTGTTCTCTGATGCCCTGCTGAGACTGAGCTTCAGCCATCACATCTCTTCATTCTGGAACCTTCTGCTGTTCTGCCTACTTGCCCCAGAGCTCCTGAGTTAACCCGTGATGCCACTTGTCCATGCTGGGTGGAATCCAGGGTACCCCATGACCAGAGAGCCTGGCTTCCCACACACTGCCAGCCTGGGAGGTGTGTACTATTTCCAGTTCATCTTTTTTGTTTACTCGTAGACCCTGGAATAGCATTGTCAGCGGGTATGAAGTTTAAAATGTTCATTAAATGAAAGAAAGATGGAGGGAAGGAGGGGACAGAGGGTAGAATTAGATCCAGGTGTTAGACCCACGTTTCCAATCCACACACCAGAGGACACAGCAATTCACCCTGGAGGAGCTGGGCCCATGTGGCATCATCTGCTCAACTCGAAGCTGAGTGTGCCAGTGGCACTATGACCAGGGCAACACAGCTGCTTTGCTGTCTGAGGGCAACATCTGCAGGGGAGCAGAAAAGGGTGAAGTGAAGCCAGGAGAGTGGTGGGAGGAGAGGCCCAGGAGCGTGCCTGGCGGTTCAGAGCCACTGTGCTTAACTCACATATCTGCAGGCACCTTCTCAATCTGCCCCACGATTCACACTTCCACACTTGCTCCTTCCCCTGGACATGTGGCCTGTCCCCAGGCCTGCTGTGCTGTGCAGGGCCGTTTCCCACACCTGCTGTGCTGTGGAGGGCCCCTCCCCATGTCTGCTGGGCTGTGCAAGGATGCTCCCTATGCTGGCTGGGCTGTGCTGGGACGCTGCTTTAGCCATGCAGTAGCTGCTGGATTGTGACAGATGCTCCTGTAACACTCTCAGGCACTCTCAGGGAAGCTGAGCAGCTTCATTTCTTCTCCCACTCTTAGGCCACTGTGCCACTTGTGACCTCACAAAAACATGTACCAAGTACAAGGAAAAGAACCAAGACACAGCAGGCCCAGGCTTTTCAGATGAGTTGCTGACCACAACTCAGGTACGTTCTAGGAAGAGCCCTTCCCCGGCCCCCATGCAGGCCCTGGAAACTGCTGCCCACCCCCAGAGAGCTTGGCAGGATGCGAGCCACAGGTGAGTCAGGCCCATCCATGCAGCTGCACCTGCTGTATTTGTGAAGCCTCTGATTTGCCATCTGGGGCCCTGCCTCACCCGACAAACACCAGGATGCACAGTGGACCCGGCCCTTCTGACCCAGAGGAGCTGAGGGCTGGCGGCTACTGGTGAAACCCTGTGTGGGGCTGTCCACTAAACCTATTTTCTCTCCAGGAGCTGACCCAGCTTCAGTTAAAGTTTGCTGTTTTCTTCTACCCCATGAGAGTTTTTCCAAAAATTAAACATGTAAATACACTTAAAATTTCAAGTTTAATTTCAAATTTCAAATGGGGCCTTGAGACTCCTGGGCGAGGCTTTTTTTGGAGTAACCCTCAGAGCATGACATTTCACCCGGACTTTGTCTTTGAGCTGCAGAAGCCTCTGGCCCTCGTGCAGTTGACCTCTGACCTTGTTCACAACCTCTAGGACAGTCGTCACTCAGGGAAGTTGAGGCAGAGGAGAGGGCCCTGCCTCGGTGTGTGGCCCACCTTCCCTGGCTGGGGCATGTTAAGGCATAGCCTCCTCAGGGCAGGCAGGTGGCTTCAGGTCTGCCTGGGCTTCTGCCAGAACTCGGCTTCTTCTTGGGGCAAGGTGAACATTCTGCTTGTCCTGGAGAAGATGGACAAGCCACAGGGCCTGGTGTGCTTCAGGGGACAGAACCGTCTGGTCCTAGGAAAGGTGTTTCACCTTCTTCGCAGGGTCTATAGAACGAACCCACCTGGGCAAATGCTCAACATAGAGATGCTCAAAATGTGTGCTGGATGCAAGAATCACACACCCAGGTGTGCCCACAAAAAGGGCACACTCCTGTGGAATCCTCACTGCACTGCACTGACCCCACCTGTGCTCTCTCCTCCCCTCTCCAAATGCCTGGTGCCCATGGCTCAGGTGGAGCTGAGGCCGGACTGACGCAGGCTGGCCAGCTCTTCTGCCTTACACATACTGTGCCTGAGTCCAGTGAGGAAGGGCCTTGGTGGTGGGCCCAGAGACCTTGGCTCATGGGTGGCCCTGAAAGCTGAGTTGTCCTCAGACGGCCCCATATGCTCCAAATGTGTTCATTCATTGTCTTATAATTAAAAACATCTATTTCTTTCCAGAAGGCAAAAGACACCCTGCATTCATCCAGCCTTCCTTTGAGGACAGACACTCAGGGCCAGGGGCTGCCCTCCCTGTGGTGTCCACCTGGGCTTTTACGGCCCTCAGCTCGCTGGGCCTCCGAGTTCAGCCATCGTCTCATCTCGGCACAACACTGATGATGCTCAGACAGGCAGTAGGGTGGCTCTGAGATCCCCAGCAGGGGGGCACAGAGAAGCTGGGGAGTGTGTTCTGGAGGAGACCAGGACCGAGAAGCATCTGCCTGAGGCAGGGCAGGTGGTGGATGGTTGAGGGTCCCCTAGTGGGATAGCCAGGCACCTGGGTCCTTCCCATGCCGGGAGCCACTCATGTGCTTTGGGGAAAGTGCTGTCCTCCTGTGGGGTTATTCTGGGTCTGCAGGATGAGATGCTGATAGCCTTTAGCACTATGTCCATCTCTCACCAGCACCCATCCATCCTTGTACCAGGCCACATCCTGAAACAAATTATGACTTTGTCCAGAGGTCAAAACTATGGCAAAAACAGCAAGACCCAGGAGCCTCAGCCCACGGGACGCCAGGAGTATCTCAGTGTCCACCTGCTTGGGACAGGCATGAGAGAGGGAACCAACAGAGCTTGGAGGAAGACCTAGGAAGGGCCAGGGGGAGAGGCCAGCAGAGTCTAGGGAACAAAGGGTCTGGAGCCTGAAGGTGGTAGGCAATGCGGAGTAGGGGGGCATAGCCTGGGGACTTCCTCAAGGGAAGTCCTCAAAGGCACACATGGACCCCATTCTTTTCCAACCAGGGTCTCAAATCGTGGTGAGAAGCTGTGTCAGGCAGAGCACACAGTGCAGGGCTGGGAGCACAGTGCAGGGCTAGGAGCACAGCATGGGGCAGTAAGCACAGAGCAGGGCTGGGAATACATCACAGGGCTGAGAGCACAGAGCAGGGCTGGGAGCACAGAGTGGGGCAGGGAGTACAGCACAGGGCTAGGCACGATCAGGGCTAGTCTCTCCCTGAAGACTGTGTTAGGGCTGAGAGGGGCTGCTTAACCCAGACCTGCAGAGGGACCTCTCCCAGCTTGGCTCAGCAGGGCAGTAGGGACACGGAATAGATGCAAGTGACCCATTTGGATGAGTGTCCATGGGTAGCTGCCTCTGTCACAAGCAGAGAGGCATGGTTCACTGAGGGGCATCCCTGGGCACCCTGGCTGCCCCTCCTTGACAGCCTGTGCCTGCAGAGAGCCGGGCATGCACATGGGCACCCAGCTTCTGGCAGAGCAAAGATGACCCAGGCTGCTGTGAGGGACCACCCTCCACCCTGTCCCAGGTGCTCACCACACATAAGGACATGTCCACACCAGGGTGGCTGAGCACAGGGTCCAGACCTCAGCACATCAGTGGTACTACAGCAGCTGTGCGGGGGCTCTGGACCCAGAGTGGCCTCCACATGTGATGGCACCTTCCACCCGCCCTGTCCAGCTAGCCACAGGCTGTGGCACAGCCTGGGAACCAACTGACCACCCAGTCTCAGGATCAAAGGAATGGCCTAGGGCTCAGCCTCACACTGCAGACATCTGGGGTGGAGGCCAGAACAATAGCCGTATGGGAGGGCACCAGCCCACCCTGCCCCCCCACCCCGAGAAGCCCTTCCTAAAGTTCCCACTGGCCCAGCAACTGACAGCAGGCATGTCTTGTGGGGAGTCCAGGAGCTGATGACAGACTTTTCTGCTGAGGGATCCAGGCTTCTGAGAGATGCTTCATGTTGGAAGAGAGAGAGAAATGACAGGTGTTTCTGGCAGGGACATGGCACCCACTTTGGGCACTTTCTGTTGGGGACCCAGGTTCAACTCTTTCAAGAGGGATCCAGGGCTGATGACAGGCTTTTCCTGGGTGACCCAGGAGTGACGAGGGATTTCTTTGGGGGCCCTGTGACCTTGATCCTGGTGGGGGAAAATGTCATCTACTCTCAAGCCTTGGTGGCACAAGCCCATCCCCTTCAGTGTGTTGGCAGGTGAGCAGAATGGCTGGACAGCCCAGGTATGTCTGTGAGGATGTTTGTGGGGCCAGTGAGCATTCAGGACCAGGTGGGGAAGACCTGCCTGTCTTGAAGACCCAGATTGGGCCCCAGTGGCGTAAAAAGGAAGAGGAAGGAGAATTCTCGCTCTTTCCTGGGGCCAGAGCCCCCTTTCCTGCCCTTGGACATCAGAGCCACAGGTCCACTGATCTTTGAATGCCAGGCCTCACTCCAGCTGCCCCAGGATCTCAGCCCTCCAGCTTTGGCCTGAGAATCGCACCATTGCACTCCACCTCCTCAACTTCTGACCTGGATGGAGCCACTTGCACTTGGGACTTCCCAGCCTCCAGATGTCAGCCCGGCTGTCCTAGATCCTGTCACCTCTCTCTAAACACACGCTGCTGGTGCCCGACTGAAACAGGGATGGACTGTGATGGGCATTCTTGTCGAGTGCTACAGGACCCAATGGCAGGTGTTTCTTGTTTGGGGATTTGGGCAATTTTAGGTGTTTCTCATCAGAAGAGCCTTGGCTAATGACACACATCTCCTTGTGGGTGAGCTATTCATCCCCTGAGTCTCACAAGGACAGCGAGAGAATAGCTGAGTTGCCCCCACTCACTCTGGGCCCAGTGTGGGGATGTTACCTGTGTGATGATGTGTGCAGTCAAGCCCCCGTGTCGAGCTGCTCTCCGGGTGTGTGATCTGTTGACAGCAGGGCAGTGTGGCCTCCAGGTTGGGGGGTCAGGTGAGCAGAGGCCCTGCTGCCCAGCAGCCACATAGCTGTTTCCTCCTGCACAAGAAGCCAGCACAGCCAAGTCCATTTGCACTTGCCCTGACACCAAGCATGCACATAGCCATTGGGTAACGCCCTCCCTTTGTGGGAGCTAAACCCATGTGTATGTGGAAGAGCTGGAATGTGCCCCTGGCATTTCCCTGGACTCTGCGGGGACAGGTTCTCCAGGGTGGGCCACAGGGCTGTTGAGGGTGGCAGAGGCTGAGTGGGAGGACACCTGTGCCTGAGATGCTGCGGCTTCGTGGGGGAACAAGTTGTGTGAGGACACGGTGCATGGCTGCATCCTGCCCAGTAGCCTGGGGTCTTCACCGTGAGCTTTGAAGCATTTTAGGAGAAAAGGCAGCCCCTGGGAGGCAGGTGAGATGGCCGGGGGCCAGGAAGCTGCCCCCAGTGCCCAGCCTGGGCCGGTCCAGCAGCCCCAGTCAGGGGCCACACAGCTGGTGAGATGCTCTGGGTGACTGTGGCAGCAATGCCAGCATCCACCTGTCTCCTTTAAACCATTTATTAGTAGAAAAGTGTGATTTATGGGGAAAATTTCCCAGAGGCTAAAAACTATGAAAGGGACAAGCCTTTCTGACAGGCCAGCAGGGGCTTGTTTGGCCAGAAATGAGTAGCTGAAACTGGTTGGAGACTTGCAAAGAGGGTTGACACAATCTCTGTCCTGTGTTCACCACAGCCTGGGGCACGCAATGCTGACTGCCAGCCGTGCTGACCCCTCCAAGCCCCGGATTCCTGCTGTGCCACTGTGGTCACCTCTGCTCACCCAAAGGCCCCACTCACCCCAGAACCTTGCCCGACAGGGCCTCAAGCACAGCTTCCCTGCAGTCCTGGCTCCTCCTGGCCCAAAGCCTGGCCTTGCTCTCCATTATCAACCAGAGATCTCAGCTGCTTTCAGAACCAGCAGGGAAGGGAGGCTATTGGGACCGTGTTGAAGGTCACAGGATGGACATGGAGCCTAGGCAGCGGCAGGACCCAGGACCCCTGAGAGGTGGGAGCTGATGTTAGAGCTGGCCTCGTGGACAGAGCAGCTGGTGCCCAGGTGGGCGGATGGACACTCTGGGGGTTTCATCTATCTCCCTGTCACCTGCTCCAGATTTGAAGAGCAGGGATACCACACACTGAGGTCACGCTGGGTCATATGCCCCCAATTGTGAGGGGACAGGAAACATCCACAGAAGGGGGTTCTGGTCCTCAAGGCCTCTGGGGTCAGGTGTCCACACCCATTGCCCCTCCAAGTCTCTGAGCCAGAGACAGCAAGGCCACAGGGAGAGGGGAGTGCTCAGAAACAAGACGGGAGGGGGTGGTGGTGGTTAAACTATAGCAGGTGCTTCTGCCACCTCTGACTACCACCCCCCACCCCCACAAAGCATTTCCTTGTACCTCCCAGTGGTGTGTTCACTGTCTCCCTGTGGACGTGCCCAAACTACTGGTCCAGGTCTTGTCCCAGCCAGTGCTCTTCTTTGAGGAAAGCAGTTCTCTCTGTAGGCATTAACACAACACCTTGGGTGCACTACTGAGAGTCCAAGCAAAGGCACAAGATGGATGGCATGAGCACAGCTGGTGAGCCGGCCACACACAGACCCAGCCCACTGGCCTCCCTCCTCACCTGGGCACACAGGGCAGGGCTGCCCACCTGCCCAGACGGCTCTGGTCTTAGGAGAAAGGCCACATGAAGTAAGGCCCCTTGAAACTACACAGGGCACAGGGCCAGGCTGCCAAAGCAGAGGGTCCTGCTACCCACCTTGATTCCACCCACCACAGAAGCTGGTGACTCGGTGGCAGAGCCCGTGGTAAGCCTGGAGCAGGTACTTGGAGAGATGAGCTGACCTCAGGGCTCCTCCCTTTGGGCAGAGCCCTTCAAACCACTGGAAGCTTCCTGGCTACACAGGAGATGTGGCTCCTGAGCCCCTCAGCTTCCTACTGGTCCTCCTGTCTGAGGACCAGAAGTGCCCCATGGCCGGACTTGCTGTGTGTACTCAGTAGCTCAGTGTCCAGGGAAAATGGGAGACAGCCAGGCAGGCAGCCTCTTCTCAGTTGCTCTCTGGGCTGCTGGGCTGATGCAGGAAGCTGGGGTCCCGGGACAGTCTCCCAGCACCCTCCAGGCTTTGGAGATCCCTCCCTAGACTCACCCTGACCAATAGACCAGCTTCCCCTACTTCTCTCTTGGGGTCTCTCCAGCAGATCCACCAACCCTGAGTCTCCACCAGGCTCAGACATATGGGATTCCACCTGGAAGGATAAGGAGCCTAGTGCTTTATTATAAATAATGGACACATTTGTTATTCAGGTTTTTTAAAAAACTAAATTTCAATAATTGTCTTTTGGGCCCTTGTGCTTTCTGAGTGGAGGTTGGGGCTACACCCTGGCAGTGGCCCATGGCCACAGGTGGAACCCACAGCCCCTCAGGACCACAGGTAGGCACCAGATGTAACCACGTTTTGGAGTTACGGGGCCTCACAGATAAAGCTGCTGCTGTTTTTTTTTTCAACGTCGCACTGAGTTCACTGGAGCTACATTTGTCCTTGTGGTTAATCATTTCTCTGTGTTTCCGGGTGACCAACTGACTCTGTTTGCCATCAAATCCGAGATTAATTCTGGTTATTTGGATGAGTGATAACAGGATTTCTATTGCTCCTGATGCCACACCAATCATTTGAAATCCAGAGGCACAAGCATCTTCCCAGGAGCTTTTCACCAGCCTTCTCGGAACCCTGTTTGTAGTGGGCACTCAATACATTTTTGCCAAATTGATTTAAACCTTTGACTGAACCCTGCTAATAGCATTTTAGGACATTCATAGGACATCTTGCCATTTAGCAGATGCTCTCCGAGGCCTTGGGAAAGCCCCAGGGGTTCTGGGCAGGGGCTGGGGGAGGGGCCTGCCCCAGCGGCATCAGCTCAGCTTTGTTGAGGCTCTCACATTGCCCCAGGACACTGTCCCAGGATGATGATTTCACAAACACCTTAGGAGCTAGGAACATGTCTGAGGTGGTCTCCAGAGGGCACCAAGGTCAGTGGCATATCACGCCCTCTGAGGTGGCCTTTCCTGTGACATTTGAATCACTCTCCTGTTACATGGAGGTGGCAGCATGGGCCTCTTGGGCCCAGATGCTGTGAAATTCCCTGGACGCAGGGACAGGGGCTGTGAGTCCAGTGGGGCTCCCTGGAGGGCCCAGGCCCCAGCATTACTATCCGCCAAAAGGCAGCACCCGGGTCCTCCTTCCCAGCATGTGCCCCCCTGCCATGCTCAGGGGCTTTGTATTAAAAACTTGCACAGGAACATCCTCCTCCAAGCTTAAGCCTTTGTTCTTCTCTGCTCTCTGAATAGCTCTGGGTTCTAGTGGGCTTCACAGCACAAAGTTTGCCCAGAGGTTTATCATTTACCGCTAGCTGGTTAGACATTGTCAAGGGGTGCTAGAGTCGGCATTAATGTCTAACCCCCAGCTCAGCACAGAGCGGGCAAGGGTGGGGGAGGGGTTGTCCTGGGCTGATGGAGTGCATGCTAGCAGCATCCCGGGGCTCGGGCCCCAGCCCAGCCATGCCAAGGCTCATTGTCCAGCAGTCTTGCATTTGGAGAGGGAAAAACTCCCCCTGCATCTGACTTCCAAGTTGCTTTGTTGGTTAATCTGTTTATTGAGGGCTGTCTGCAGAAACCACATATCTGCCTCTCCCAGCAAGAAACAGCCCTCATCAGTGCCCAGAGACAAAGGAGATTGCTCTTGAGCAACTTCTGTGCTCAAGGACTCTGCTCAGGTGTGTGCTGAGCACCAGGCTGGGGCATTCACAGCTCAGCTTCATCTTCTGAACCATGTCCAGTGAAAAGTCTTTTCTTCTAATTTGCAGAGGAGGGAGATCTTTTCCTCTTTTCTTATTTTGCAAAGTATACATTAACATTTGGTGGAGCACGTGTACTCCTCTCGTAAAGCACAGTTGTAGATAGTCTACTCTATAAATATTTTTGAATTTTACAAATGCCATTCACTGAAGATTTTAACAGCTTTATTGAGATAAAATTCAAATGCCACACAGCTCCTTTCTCAGAGCACAGTGGTTTAGTAGGTCAACAGTCATCACCGTGACCTGACCCCAGAACTGTCCCCAGAAAGAAGCCACACCCTCGTTCCTGCTCACTCCCCCTCTGCCTCAGCCACCGCAACCCCCACCCACCATAGTGTGTCTCTGTGGGCCTCCCTTTCTGGACGTGCCACAGAAACAGAACAACACAACTTCTGGTCTTTGTGACTCGTCACACACTCAGCCTAACATGCTGTTCATTTGTGCCGTGGTGTGTTAGTCTGTCAGTCACTGTTTTTCAACGGCCAAATATTACTCTGTGGTGTGTGTTCCATTTTACTTACATCCTATCATCAGAATAGGAGGTAAGGACACATATTTCTGTCCAAGTTTTTGCATGGAAATGGCTTCATTTCTCATATGACAACTTGGTGTGTAGCATGGGGCTATATTGCATCGCTGGCAGTGATGCATGAGGGTTCCTTACAGGCACTGTGAGTGTCTGTGGTGACATGGCTGCTTGTGTCTGCGCTGACCTGCTGGGCGGCTTTCCACAAGATTCTCGTCCATTGGTGTGTCTTCCTGGTAGAAAAGGCTACGCAAAGCCTTTGCCCATTTTGTAATTGGGGCTTTTGTGTTTTTATTATTGAATTGTAAGTGTTCTTTATATATTCCACACACAGGTCCTCCATCAGAGACACGATTTTCAAATATTCTCTCCCCCCCTACAGGCTGTCTTATCACTGTCTTGATGTCATCCTTCAAAGCAAGAAAATTTTTTAATTTTGGTAAACCCACTCTACCTACTTTTTTCTTCTGATATTTATTCTTTAGGAGTCATATCTAAGAATTCATTGCCTGATCTAAGGTCATTGAATACTTATCTCTTGTTTTCCTCTGGGGTTTGTGGTTTTAGTCTTCCTAAGGAAGGTGGTTGAGACATTTGGAGCTGATTTTTGTGTGCCATGTGCAGTGTGAGGTGAGACCCAGCTTGGCCCCCTTGCACATAACCACCCTGTTTTCCCATCACCACGGATTGGAAGATGGTTCTTTTCCTGACTGAATTATCTTCACGTGTCAAAATCAGTTGGCCATGACTGTGTGGGTTTGTTTCTGGAGTTGTGGTTTGATTCCACTGACCTGTGTGTCCATCCTGATGCCAGTACAAGCGCTTAGCACTGTGGCTTTGTAGCAGGCTGAAGTTGGGAAGGGCTGGTCCCCGACTTTGGCTTCTGCCGTCTCTAGTCCTGTGGCCAACAGCATGCCTGGGCTTGTTACACCTTAGGAGACACTTGGCAACATTTATCTTCTTTTCTCTTTCTTTTTTTTTTTTTTTTAGCTTTTCTTCTGTTCCTAAGGACGGTTCACAAGATCCTTCTTTTCTTTAGTATCTTGTGTTCCCCAACACAGAGTGAGACACAGGCTCCCTGATGCTGTGTCGCTGGGCCGGGGTCACCACTGCAGCCCCACAGTGACCTTCACCCCCTTAACAAACTGAAGGCACTAGGTGACTCCAGAGATGGGCACTGGCCCAGGTAATAAAGATTTACCCACCTGGTACCCCAGGAGATCTCTGAACATCCAATTATTTTATTTCTCTCACTTTCCTGCCTGAGGCCTGAAAAGGCAATGAAAGCTTCAGATACTGATGACTAGAACACACAAGCAATGCAGAATCCCAGCTCAGTGGGCTCGACCCTCAGTGGCAAATATCCCAATGTGATATCCTCTATGCCCTGTAGGAGAGACTGAAGTGAAGTGAAGTTTTTAGGTCATAGATAAAGAGGGTGGATAACACCATTTTATGAGGCAAAAGGATTAATACCCACCCCACCCCCAAGCTGTGCCCAGTATCTAAAGCCGAGCAGCAAATCATCTCAAACGTGGTCCCTGAAACAATGACATCTAACAGGGCTTGCCGGGGCAGGTAACCCTGTTCCAGTCGACCTTGGCTTGGGAGTCCAGGGCTGGAAGCTGAAGTCGCCTGCAGAATCTTTTGTGTCCAAGCCCAGCGGCTGATAGGTGAAGACTCAGCTTCAGCAGCTCCCTGGGCCTGGCCCTCCACATGCCATTTCACGGGCTGGTTCAGGCACAGAAGCTTCTGGACTTCCTAGAGGTTGACTCAGAGCTCCCTGGGACGTGTCCCTGGAGAGGTTGCTGGGAAGAAGCTACACTTCCTCTATGACTCAGCCTCAGAAGTCACAGAGCGTCAATCCTGCCATGTGTACCCGTCAGGAGCCAGTCACTAGGTCCGGCCCCGGTGTGATGGGAGAGGCTCAGAAAGTGTGGTGTGTCCAGAGCCACTGCCCCAGCTATGTGTCATTCCAGGCTATCCCACGTCACATGAGATGCAACACGCTCACTCTGGCCAGGTGCTTTGCTGTGGTCCTTTCATGTTAGAACAGAGTGGTTGAAATAAAGAGAGGGCTGCTCCACACCAGGACTGCACAGGCCTGCAGAGTGAGGGTCTGAAAGCGGCCACTTTGCAGGATGCCCAGCCACGGCTGTCTGTCCTGGCCTGAACACACCAGCAGTCACAGTGCTGAACTGTTTCATGTCAGGTGATAACAAGAATTCTGCTTACGGGCACAAGTCTCCTTCCAGTGCCACCCAGCAGCATCTGGGGCAGGGGTGGAATGACGCAGAGGCAGGGCTGGTGGCGTGAGGAGTGGACAGCGCACACTTCTGCTGCAGAAGGTGCAGAGCACTGAGGCCCCTATGACTGTCCCTGGGCGAAGAGTTGGACATAGTCCCTGAAGGCAGGTCAGAGTTCAGACAGGGGCACCATTTGGCTCATGTCAATCTTGTCAAACCAAAAGAAATGGCACCAAAAATATTCCAGAGACCAGAAGGCTTAGATAATTTTACTGATTTGATGAACAACATGTGTTACAACTTATGTCGTTTGATAAGCAGTTTTTTGAGATTCATGTATCTCTAAGCTCGCCTACTAACTGTGGGGGTGCAGGGACAGCAAGAACTTGGGGTTTGGAGTTGTCCCTGGGTTTACTCAAAGAATCAGAGGTTCCCAAAGGAGGTAAGTGGTAAGTTCCTGTGAATAATTTGCTGTTTAAAAGCATCACCTTCCTGAGGTACAATCGACACGTAAGGAAATTCATCAGTTTTTCCTCTAGCATTTAAACAGATCTAACCAGTGTACTTTATAAAATCCCCACCACAAGAAGCACCTTGAACCCGTGCACTGTCCAGCCTGAGCCTGAAACTGTCACTGTGTCACTGGGTCATACTGTGTGTCACACTCAGGTTTGGGTTCTTCCGCTTAGAATGTTTTTAGGATGTGTTCGTGTTGTTGCATCCTATATCAGAAAGTCATTCTTGCTTTTTGCTGAGTGCAAAATATTGTGTGAACATAAGTTTTCATTTCCCTCATGTAAGTACTTAGGAGTGGAATTGCTATGTTGAGTGTCTTTACTCTATTTAAAAAACTATTAAGGGTTTCCCGAAGTATCTACTTTGCATTTTTATCAACAGTATATGAACATTCTAGTGACTTCACATTTTCACCAACTCTTGGTATGGTTGGATTTTTTTAATTTGGCCATTCCTAGTATATAGCAGTTTCTCATGGTGGTTGTAACTTGAATTTTCTGATCGCCAATGATGGTAAGCATCTTTTCACGTACTTACTCCCTACCTTATTTTCCTTAGGAAAGTGTCTATAAAATCTTACACTCAATTTTTTAAAAATTAAGTTGTTTGTCTTATTGGTGAGTAGAGAGAGTTCTTTACATGTTACAGATACGAATCTGATGTTTGCGTGTTTGTTTTTCCCCAGGAAACACTTTTTTACCTTTTACTTTCTTCACAGTGTCTTTCAAGGGGTAATAGTTTTTAATTCTCATGAAACCCAATTTATCAAAATCTTCTTTCATGGATCTTTTAGTGTCATTGTCTAAGAAACGTTCACAAAGATTTTCTTCTATGTTTTCTTTGAGAAGTTTTGTAGTATAAATTCTCATAGTTAAGTCTTCGACACATTTTGATCTGATTTTTGCATGTGGTGATAGGGTGCATGCAGCCACCTGGTTATCTCAGAGCTGTGTGTTGAAAAGATTACTCTTCCTCCATGGAGTCCCGCTGCCACCCTTGTACAGCTCCCCTGGCCATGAGCCTGAGCTCCCGGCCTGCTCAGGTGATGTGCCTATTTATCCCACACAAGCTCCGCCCCGTCTGGATCAGAGAAGCTTTATACTAAGTTCTGGAATTGGGTTGGTAAGTCCTCCTCCTTGTTTTCTTTCAAAATTATTTCGGCTATTCTAGGTTATTTTTATATGAATTTTAGGATCATCTTATCAATTTCTACAAAAGTTTTGCTGATTTAATAGAGATTGCACTGCATCACTAGGTCAATTTGAAGAATTTCTATCTAAACCACAGTCAGTCTTTCCATCCATAGATGTGGAATGTTTCCCATTTTACTTAGATTTTTAAATATTTCTCTTGTTAGTATTTTGTAGCTTTTAGGATATAGGTCTTATACTTTCCTCGTTAAATTTGTTACTTCTATGTATTTTATTTACACTGATACTTTCGTGAATGTGATTTTTTAAATTTAATTTTTTGAATTTTTCCGTTTTATTTTCTTGAAATGTCTTTGTCTAGCTCTAGTATCAGGGTATTGCTGGCCTCATAGAATGAGTTGGCAGCATTATCTCTGCTCCTATCTTCTGGAAGAAATTGCAGAGGATGTGTGTAATTTCTGCTTTTAATGTTTGGTAGAATTCACCAATGAGTCCATCTGGACCTGCTTTCTATCTTAGATATTTCTAATTATTGATTCAATTTTTTAAATAGTTATTGACTTATTTGCATTTTCTATTTATCCTTATGTGAGATTTGGCAGTTTGTGTCTTTTAAAGAATTGGCCCATTTTATCTAGGTTATCAAATTTGTGGGCAGAGAGTTGTTTATAATATTCGTTTATTATTCTCTTAACATTCATAGCATCCCTAGTAATGTCCCTTTTTATTTCCAATAGTAACTTATTTCTTCTCTCTTTTTCCACTTAGCCTAGCTGGAGGCGCCCTGCCTGTGCTGCGGGCTTGCTGTGCCTTCCCCATGGGGTGCACTGCAGATTCTCAACACTGCACCAAAGTGGCCGCACAGTGGGTGTTCAGTACACAAAGGTTATGGCAGCTGTGGTGTTACGCCGTGGCTACTGCAAAGGCAGGTCTCACTTTCCTCGGAAGGAAAATAAAATCTACTCAACAAAGGCTGCCTTTCCCTTCATGGGCTTCTGTCTGTCTCTGGCATCTGTCCTCTCCCCACCCCTTGGAAAGGTCTCAGAGACCCTGGCTTTGTTCCCTGTGATCTGCTTCTCAGGTGACGGAGGGAAAGGCTTCGAGTTCTGTGAGTACGTCATTTAATTCTCACCTCCAGCCAGGGCCTCCCTGCAGGACTGGTCTCCCCCTCCTGTCCCTCCTGGACACTCTGGCTAGCCCAGGCCTCTCCATGGGCTGTAAATCACCACCTCCTGACCTCCTGTCCTGGCCTCAGCTCTGTTTCCCCGACAGAGCAAGGCGTTGATTTTCACGCGGTGCCTCTTGTCATCACAGGCTGTGATTTGCGGACATGCCTCTCTCTCCTCCTGAGGGCCCCAGGTCACCAGCTTCTTCTGACCCCTGTGGTCTCAGCCTCGCTCCCTCCCCTCACCCTGTTTTCCTTGTTGTTCTCTAGAAAAACAAGCCAGGCAGCCGGGTCTGGGAAAGACATCAGCAGCTGCCTCTTGTCGACTTTCCCATGGGGCAGCCTGCAAAGGCTCCTTGAGCATTGCCCAAGGCCCTACTGTCTTTACTGAGAGGCAAGGAGCTGGTGGACACAGTGTGGGGCCGGCGGGAGGCAGGAGAGGCAGGTGCCCCCATAGCCTCACACCCAGCAGACACAGCCCAGTTGTCACCAACTCCATGCCCTGGTCTTGGGCTTGAACTTTGTCTCCCCCAAATCCAGGTATGGGTTCAGAGACCCCAGACCCTCAGCATGTGGCCCTATCTAGAAAAGGGGTTGTCTGGTGAATTAGTCGTGAGGGGGTCACAGCATAGCAGGGTGCGCTTCCAGTATGATGTGACAGTGTCCTCATAAAGAGGAGAAGTTCAGACACAGACACACACAGAGGCCATGTGAGGATGCCACAGCTGGGGACCCTCTGGGAAGCATGGCCCTGCTAACTCCCTGACCTCGGCCTCCTGCCTCCAGGACTACGAGGATAAATTCCTATCCTCCAGGCCCTGGCCCAGGAGGACCCTGCTGTCCAGGTGGCCCTTGTATCACCCCTGCTTCCTCTGCCACGTTCCCGTGGTTCGGCATGAGAGTCAGAGGTGGCTGTCTGGGCTGCAGCAGTCTGAGAATGTGCAGGTGTTTGCTCTATCTCCCTGGCCAAGGGGCCAACCAGGACTGGGTCAGGCCTCGCCTGGTGTCCTGGACCCCAGAGAGCCACTATCCACAGGCTCTGCATGGAGAGTGCTTTGTGGCCCTCCTGGTGCTAACATGGAAGGCAGCCCAAGCAAAGGGATCGCACCTTGTCCCTTCCTGGGAACTGCAATTTGGAATCACAGCTTGCAGTGCAGACAAGGTTCCTGCTAATAATGATTAATAGAGTAGGTGCTTGACCTTAACTGGAAACACTGCCTGTGTGTCCATGCCCTTCAGAACCTCAGGAAGGATCTAGGCATCATGGGTTTCAGGTCAAAAATACTGTCAATATATTATCTTGAAACTTTATTTTTCTGCCGTCTCAGTAGAGAAAGTCTTGATGTGTCGGGATATAACATATGTGCTGTCCCTGTGGGAAGTGGGAAGAGGAGCCCGGCCGTCCAACAGAGGCCTATGGAGCACTGGGTGAAGGGTCAGCAGGGCACACGTGGGCGCCAAACCCACTCTGTGTGGAGCCCCACAACGCTGTCCAGACCCCATAAGATGACCATATGGAGCCCATTAGGCTTCATTCTCTCCTTTGTGTACAAAAACCTTTTAAACTATTTCCTCTTAAATCCAGGAAGCAGTTTTTCCCTAGAGGTAAAACGTTTGCCCCAGATTAGATTTGAATAAAAAGTACAGATTGGGTTTGAAGTGTGAAGACTCAGCTGGTTCCAGACCTGAATTTCAGAATCACGTCTGTGGTTCTGGCACTTGCTTCCCGTGGCGCACCTTTCTGTGTGTGTGAGACAGAGCCATGTTCTGTGAGGGGCTGGCGCCACCACCCTGTCCACACCTGACCCTGAGTGGACCAGTTTGGGTTCTGGGGACATTCAGCTGGGGGCTGGAACCCCGGCGTTGGGAGATCTGGTTCCAAGAAGCCCAGTGCCCTTCCATGGCCACGCGTCGTTTATGCGTCTGGCGGGATGAGGCAATGCCCAGCCAGGCGCTCCTGCCAGCCCTCCACACTGACCACCCTAGCTGTGGCAGCTCTGAGATGTGCCCCCAGCACCAAAACTTTAACTTCACAGAAAGCTCCTTCCACACTGTCTTGTGAAGTTTCCAGTAATTCCTTATAATAGGGAATGGCCAAGAGCTGCTGACACTGACACCATCTCTAACTCTCCTCTCTTCTCATGAGAAAAAAATGGAGACAAACTACACTTCAAACTCATTCTCACACGTGGGTGGTATTCAGTCCCTTGTGTGCATGGAGAGGGTGTCTCTGCTGTCTGCACGGCCACCATGGTGCCCTGAGTGCCCTGCACTGAGCACTCCCCTTACCCTCTCAGCTCGTCTGTCAGGGCAGGGAGGCAGGATGCAAAAAGGAAACCTCACCCAGGAGGGTAAGCAAGTGTGTTTCCCGGGACCCCCTCACAAAGCCTCACAGACAGGTTGGTCCTGCCTGGCCCTGCACTGTTGCCTTGGGGGCTGGTGTTCTCTGAAGACCCA
Source organism: Galagoides demidoff (assembly GCA_963574575.1). Classification (NCBI taxonomy): domain Eukaryota; kingdom Metazoa; phylum Chordata; class Mammalia; order Primates; family Galagidae; genus Galagoides; species Galagoides demidoff. The sequence goes on from CAUYQV010067314.1 coordinate 50,251, forward strand.
AGTCACTGCCCTCCTGCCAGAGCCCTTGGTGTGCCCTGTGGTCACCTCTGTCTACTGAGCCAGGCCAAGGGTCTGCAAATGCCCCCATCTCACCCTGTGTAGTAGCCGACCCACCCATCCCCTGTGTCCTTACCTGGTGTGGTGCTGGCCCAGTCGTATCTGGTCCTCTCGTGGTGACCCCAGGAAACTCCCTCTGTTAAGAGAGCTCTGAGTCCCTGAGAACCTCTCAGCAGCTGGTCTGGGCTCTGAGACCCATCCTTCTGTAGGCCCTGACCTGTCCTCCTCAGGCTGCTACAGCTCTCCTCCTTCTGCTAACCGATATGGGGGTGGGGGTGGGGGCAGAGCCTGGAATACGCTGCCTGTCTCCCTGGGCAGCCACCGGCATAAGCCCGGGGCCTGGAGATACTTCCGAGAGCAAAAAGCAGCTGCTCCATCTGCAAAATGATAAGGTGCCCTTTATTTCCCTTAATATCCTTCTACTCACATTGGCCCCAAATCTCATCTCTTCAGGTGCCTGTGAGGGACACGGCCAGCCACTAGGACCGAGGCCACAGTCACCCACTGACAATTTTGTTTGAACCTTGCTGGCTGAGCATCTTCTGATCATCGGTCAGTCCTGGGTTCTTGTGAGGTACAATGTCTCATTTTAGACAAGTAAGTTTGTCTTATACTACTTTATTTCTCCTGAGTTGACTGTGAGTCAGAGAATGAGCCTCAAGGCCCCCTTCCCGTGGCAGGGCAGCACCAGGACACCTCACACACTGCCAGAGGCCTGGGGACCAAGCAGGGCCTGGAGCCTGGGGCAGCAGCGGCTGTGCTGAGCAAGGACAGGTGCTGCTTCCCTGTGCTGGGAGGTCCCTTGGAGGTCCCTCTGCCCCAGGGCAGAGCAGCAGAGAATGGGGCCCACATCCTAAGTAGGAGGTGGCAGAGGGCCACAGACATGGGCAAAAGGGAATGGAGTCGTCTTACCACGGTGAGACTCCCTCCAGTCCCTGCACTGTCTTCTGCACTCTGGGCAGCGCTGGCCCCTGGGGGTGTTCCACACCTGCTGCGTGAGTGGCCAAGACACCCACGGAGGTGGCACTCAGGGCAGAGCAGCACCAAGGGACCTCCCAGCGGAGCGAAGGAGCAATTGTCCTCGCTCAGAGTCTCTGGCTGTCTAGCGCCCTCTGCCCAGCCCATGTGTCCCCCTGTGCTCCCCGTGCACTCCTGTACCCCCCTTTGCGCCCTGTGCCCCCCACACTCCCATATACCCCCTCTACACCCATGTGCCCTGCATGCTCCTGTGCCCCCATGCCCCCCATGTGCCCCTGTGCCTCCTGTGGCCCTATACCCCCCTCTGCCCCCTGTGCCTCCATGCCACCCGTGTGCCCACATGCCTCCTGTGGCCCTATACCCCCCTGTGCCCCCGTGCCTCCCTATGCCCCATCTGCTCACTGAGCTCATTCCCACCTCAGGGCTGTGCCTGCGGCCCTGGCTCCTGGCTCCCTCTGTGTTCTGTTGTCAGCGCTGATATCACCTTCCAATGAGGATGGCTCTGGTCACGCTGGTGACAACCCATTAGTAAGCTGAGAAGTAAGTTTAGAAGGTTCAGACCAACAGACATTTTTGTTTTGTTTTGTTTTAATGTCTATGAAATAAGGAGAGAAGGGATCAGGACATCTCTGCCTGGTTAGGCCGGGGCTGTTGTGCAGCTCCCGTTTCTCTCACGTCTGCACAGGCCTGTGCCCTGTCCGACTGCCCACCTGCCTCTGCTCTCTGCTGACCCACACATGGCCACTGCCACCAGCTCCCGACACTGCGGGGCCCCAGCAGCATCCTGAGGTCAAGCAGTTTGCTGCAGTGGGAGGAATGACCCGCCTGCTCCAGCCCAGGCCTGACCCATCCTCCCCCAGCCCCCAGGCCCTCAGCTTCCACCTGCGTCTCCCTGTTTCCTGAACCTGTGTTTAGAGGTGATTTGCTGCACTACAGTTGTGTTCCCACATGTCCTGCCTTAACAAGTCACATTAAACCCCTGCAGCACCACAGAAAATGTGGGACATATGGACCCTCAGACTCTGGCTGACCTAGCAGATCCTGGCCAAGAGCCCGCCAGTCTCTTTGGTGGACACTCTGCATTTGCAGGGCCTAAAGGGCACCACCTGCTCCACCCTCCCAGGCCCTTCCTCCCCCAGAGCCCAGCCCCATGACCCGTGGAAGAGGGTCCTGGGCACGTGTGTTCAGATGGGGAGAATGAACACACACACTTGAAGAAGGGGTGTGAATACCCTCCATGCAGTGGGAAGGCGGGGGCAGGTGCATGGGCAGGTGCTGGCACCCAGAAGTCTCATCTGGGTGGGGAGGAACCGGGGCTTCCTCAGAAAAGCCTCAGGTTCCGGAGATCACAGCAGAATCGTGGAAAAAGGAAGGCCGGTGTCTGCTAACAGAGGCCCGGCCACGCCTCTGCAGAACAATAGTGAGCAGCCCAGCACTGTGGAGCAGCCACCTTTCACCTCCAGCCGGCAGCCAAGGGAAGGGGCCGCATCCAAACTCATTAAAGCTTCAGCTCACTGCCTCCTAGAGGCCTCGCCTTGCTCCCAAGGGACCCAGGAAGATAAGAATAGCAGAGGGAAGGGACTCAGAGCCAGAGTGATGACTAGCCCTTCCAGGAGCTAGGGGTGGGGATGCAGAGAGGGCAGGGGGTAGCCTCGGGCAGGGCCCAGCCCAGGCCCCACTGGGCTCCCTGGGACCAGAACTGTGATGCCCAGACTATGTCCACACAGAGCCCAACCTGGAGACCGGAGACCCTGGAGCCTAGAGACCCTCCTGAGGGACCACTTGGCTATCTGGAGTGGGGCAGATGGAGTCAGGACTCGTGGCTGCTGTGTGCCCATCAGGAGTGCTGTCCCTTCCTGTCTTTGTCAAAGGCCTACAGACCTCTGTGGCCTGGATACCAGGTCCTGCCAAGGGGTGTCCATCCATGTAGGCAGCTGCAGTATACCCTAACTGTGCTTTGACTTGATTTATAAGTTTTGAATATTGGGACCTGAGATATATGGGCTTCTGTGTCCCATGCCACAGTGTGAGGGAGGTCAACTCGGAGTCTGACACAATGAGAAGGTCCAGCAAACTTCCTGGGGAGGCAGACGTGGAGAAAGCATTCCCTGCCGAGTCAGTGCTGACCTGGCTGCGTAGCCTCAGCTCCCACCAGGAGTGGCATGGTGGCACCTGTGCCCTGACTCACAGCCCAGGCCCCAGGCGCCACCTTATTTTGGAGACAGAGTCTTGACAGATATGGCCAAGAGAAGATGTGATTGTCAGGGTGGGTGTGAGTCCCATGGATGATTTCTAGAGAGAGCAGAGACATTTGTGCAGACACCAGAGAGACCACATGAAGACTATGAGCCATGGGATGGGCAGCTGCCTCCCAGAAGGCTGGGAGGGATGCAGAGGGGATGCAGGGGCAGGTTCTCCCTGACTCTCCCGAGGGGTGAGGGACTTCTGGTCCCAGGCCTGTGCTTCATTAGGGCACAGCTCCTGTCCCCCTTCGTCCCTACCCTCTGGCCAGCAGGTGACCTGCATGTCCCTGTGCTCTGCTCCTCACATTGTTATCCAGGGGTCTCTGGGGACACGGCTGCCAGGTCACTGATGTTTCACAGGTGTATGGTATGCAGGTCTGGGAGGTCTGTGACTCAGCCAGAAACCATTCTCCAAGGACATTAAAGAGAGCAATTAAATAAAAACAAGTGTAGCCCAGGCAGCGTGGACTCCCGAAGGCTCCTGTTTGCCTGGGACCTATGCAGGGAGGTGGGGTATAAGAATGGCAGAGTTCTGCAGTGCCATGAGGTCTGGCATGGGCATCCAATGGGCTTGGGAGGAGGGTCCTGGCTCCTTTGATCTTCTCAGAAGGAATGAGTGGAGGGGAACATGTGTGTGACCTTAACTCACCCCTCAGCCTCCACTCCTGCCCTGGTGAAGTGGGCTGCACAAGACCCATGGCCAGGTCTGACACTGGGTACGGTGGCATCACCTCCAAACCTTGTCACTCTGCAGGTCAACAGGCAGCGAAACAGGCCTGGCCCCTCACAACCCAGCCCCTCCGGGTCTCCCTCATCCTCCCACCCCTCTGGGACCCTCCCCCACCCTGCAAAGATGACCCCTCTGGGGCTTTGTCGGGAACCGGGAGAAGGGGGTAGGGACGGGCCAGCCCTCTGGGCCACCCAACATTTGGGTGACTTTGGAAAATTGGTTAACTCCAGCCTCAGTCTCCCCATTTGGGAGGGTGGAGAATGACTGAAGCCTGCCAGGACAGAGCACAGTGTGGGCCCTGGGGAGCGGGGATGGGGGCTGGAAATGTTTGCAGTCTCTGTCTACATCCAGGTCCTGTGGTTTGGGGCCAGAAGGATGCAGCCCAGTGGTGAGGTGGGAGCAGGGCCTGGGCTCCCCCTGTTCTGGGAAAGCTGATGGCCACTTCACCATACCAGGGTATCTTCCAACTTGTCAGCAGACGGTTTCAGATGGAAAACGGTGCCAGGTGCTATGGAATTCTGAACAAATGGGGATAAACTTGAATGTGGGTGTGGCATGGTGGGTCCAATAATGGGAAGCCCTGGCTTCTGGAGGGGGGTCCATATCTAAGTTGCCCGTATTCCTTCCCATGAGTGTGGGCAAGCCTGACCTTGCAGAGGGCCTGTGGAGAGGCCCCATCCCGCAGGCGTCTCCTCACCCTTTCCCATGGGTGCATCCCAGGCAGCGGTGCCAATGGGGCCCCGCCTGAGGAGCACCGTGTGCCTCCCTAGGGAGACACTGTTAGCTTTGCTGACCCCAGAAAGACAGAAACTAAATTACAATTGAAACCTGACGTTTTATCAACTCTCCTGCACCTCTGGGAATGGGCATGTGAGCAACCCTCCTGGGCTTGAGGCCATCTCCATATGAGGGTTGAAGTCTACACGGCTTCCAGAGGCTGTCCTGGTGGGGGCCAGGGCCCAGGAGGTGACCGCCTGGTTTGCTGTTATGTGGCCAGAGCAGCCTTGTCATTCCGGAAGGCTTACATCCTGCCCTCCCTTCCTGCCCATAAACTCATCCTGGCTGTGCTGTTGGCAGCTTTGCTGTTCAGCCCAGTGGAGAGGCAGAGGACTCCTCCAGCACTGCCTGCCCCAAGGGGCATGGGGGACACCAGGCCTTCACTTGGACCCTTCTCAACTCCCAGGGTAGAGTGACAGGATGACTTCCACAAACAAAACAACACCAGACGTGTAAAGAAGAGCAGGCACGGAAAACAGAGATTCTGTGTGATTGGTGTGAACGGCTTGGGCTTCTTCCCCCACACTGGCACTGATGTTGAAGAGACACCTGGTTCCATGTTCTCAGTGTCCCTGGCTACTCTACACAGATTTCTCTCATGGAAAATGTTCTGCACAACCCTGTGGGCCATGTGAGGAGCGTGATCCTGTTTGGGAGCCACTGCGGACGTGCCATGCTCGCACTGAGTAGGTTTCAGAAGACAAAGGAGATGTCACCTTTTCAACATCATGGCAATGAGGCACATCAGAAATTTATTGTTATGGTTACTGTGAGCTGGAGGGTGATCACTTCATAAATAATGTGTGAATTTAATAATTCATACAATGGGCTCTCTCAGGCTTGCAGCTGGTGGAGAACACCTCATCAATGTTTGTAGTGAGGATGGCGGCCGTTTCAAAGGCCACCATGAGGTCAGCAGAGCACCATACAGAGCCGCCTCTTACTGGCAAGGAAATGAGAGCTGCCCTGTGCTGGAGGTGCACTGTCACGCCCACACATCATAAGGATGCTGTGTGTTCTGGGGCATGATGAAAGGAATCAGCCACGACCGTGAGTAACGGCAGCAGCCAAGACAAACACTGTCGGGATTATCAGACCTCAAGCTCCAGGCAAAGCCTGATTACCAGATGGGGCCAGAGGAAACGGGTGGGCCGCGCCCTGCTCCGTGCTGGGCTGGTCACTGTCCACTGTGGCAGCAAGAGCAGCCCTCTCTCTTTATTGTCTGGAACTCACTTCTTGCTGCCACTGAGGCATGGTTCCCATTGGTCAGGATGAGACGCCTAAGAAGAGTGCCTCCAGTTCACCTGGGTATGAACCCAGACTCTGTGATTCCCCAGGGGTAGGGGTCAGTTCTTGGAGCGAGCACCCGTCCCCAGCTTCCTGTGTTCCCCCAAGGCAGTGTCAGCTTGACCTGGTTTTCCCCCAGGCTGCTGAGGAGACCAGCATCTCACCCTTACACCACAGACTGGGCACTGCCAGTGGACATTTTCTCACTATCCCGGAGGCAGGAAGGTTGAGACACGGATGGCAGGAACACCCTCCTGGTGTGGCCTCATGTGGCAGGGAGGGAGGGGCAGGCTCCCTGGGGCCTCTCTGCCAGCCTAGGGAGATGGGCCCAGATTCCAGACCACAGGCCCTGTAAGACAATAAAGGTGCATTTTTAAGCCCCCCCGTATGTGGCACTGTAGTTATGCAGCATGGGAAGACTGGCATTGTGTGTGTGGTTGGGTGTGCAGGGGCTCTCTGAAGACACATCCCCAACCAGGGCACTTGCTGTCTTCTGGCATCGGCCTCAGCCTGCAGCCAATGTCCCTTACAGACCCTCATCCTTCAGCTACCAAAAACCAAACCCAGAGCGTGGGAGTTGGGGGCTCTGTGAGGAGACCGATGCTTTGGAGTTGCTGAGCTTCTTGCCTCTGAAAGTGACTGAGGCACCTGCAGCCTGACCATGGGCCAGGCCGGCCCTCAGCAGTGATGAGAGCAGATAATCTCCAGGACCCTGACAACTTGGAAACTTGGGATCCTGAAGCCGCATGTGACCTGATGATCAGACAACAGACGTAGACTTTGCTTTGACTCTGATGCAGGTTCTAAAGAGTCTTCTCAGTGAGCAGGGGGAGTTGTGCCAAGCATTTCTGAACATCTGACACTGGATTCAACTCCTGGGGCACAGTAGATGCAAAAAAATCCATTTTATTGAGTAATAATTGAATTCCAAAAGCATTTGGGCCATAATTGGACCAAACATATGACTTTCCAGAAACGGTATTTTGAAAGATGATACTTAATTGAACGTTTGGCTTTATCTTTATTTAAAATAAACAATCTCATTACTCCCGTTGTTTCCACGGAACAATGACGAGCGCCTATTTCATGCCTGGCATGGGCCATCTGGGGACCTCAGAGGAAAAAATCATGCCTGTTTTTCCTCGGGGCCACCTTATGCGGGGCAGGTGTGCAGGTGGCTGTGAGTAGGGGCAGATGTTGGTGTGCCTACGCATGTGGGTGCCTGTGTATATGAGTGCATGTGTGGACATTTGTGTCTGTGTGCACATGTGTGTTAATGTATGTGAGTATACAATTGTGCATATGAGCGCGTGTGTGTTTGTGTTTGTGAGTGAGCATTGGTGTATGCTGGTATGTGTGTGTTAATGTGTGTGAGTGTAGATGTGTGCAAGTAATTGAATGTGAGTGTGTGACTGTGTATTTACATGTGTGAGTACAAAGAAGCTAGCACGAGGTGGGGCAGGGTTCTGGGAGCGTGAATTGAGCAGTTCACTGCCCACTGTGTCCAGGTCAGCTGTGGTTCTGGCTGCTGGAGGGGCAGGGGCTTGAGTAGCTAGTGGGTGGGCAATCAGAGAGACAACCAGTGGGAGATGTTTGTCGTGTGGTAGGCATTGATGCAAAGCCCTGACAGGATGCTGTCTCCTTGCCATGTGCTAGACCACAGGACCTGAAGGGTAGGAGGACCAGGATGCAGACCTGGGGGTGCTGGGCCGGCATCAGTTCCCCAGGAAGCATCTTAGAACCCAGGATAGGGGCTTGGTGCTTGTAGCTCAAGCGGCTAAGGTGCCAGCCACATACACTTGAGCTGGCAGGTTGGAATCCAGTCTGGGCCTGCCAAACAATAATGACGGCTACAACCAAAAAATAGCTGGGCATTGTGGCGGGCACCTGCAGTCCCAGCTACTTGGGAGGCAGAGGCAGGAGACTCACTTGAGCCCAGGAGCTGGTGGTTGCTGTGAGCTGTGATGCCATAGCACTCTACCCAGGGTAACAGCTTGAGGCTCTGTTTCAAAAAAAAAAAGAAAAAAGAACCCAGGATAGGTTCAGGCTTTACATGCAAATCTCAGATTCGTAGTTGGACTAACAGGCTCCCAAATTCCCTCTGTTCACTGAGACAACACAGTGGACACAAGAAAGGCACTGAAGTATGGGAAGCACAAAGACTGCCTTTAACATTGTAGAACTGGGAAGCTAGCAATGAGACTCAGGTCCGGTCCTGCCCCCCACCCCTGAGGACACACCCCTGTGGGAGCTTGGCCTCTGAGAGGATCCAGAGAAATGCAGAGCTGGCAGCTCAGACTACAGGCATTGACACAGGTGCGATCTGGGCTTGCATCCCAGCTCTGCCATCGCATGGATTTTCTCTCTGATTTTACACATGGTGAGAAATGTATCTAAATATTGTAATAGAGATAGCTGTAACCAACATCATTGCTAGTATTCCTTTGCTAGAGTCCCAGCATCACCAAGAGCATTTCTTCCACAGGCCAATTTGGACTGTGATTCCGTTTGGGCTTGTGCTGCCAAAGGAGGTCAGGGGAGGGCCTCGGAGATGTGAGACTGGTGCTTTAGGGTAATGGAAACTCGGGGCCTGAGAACCTTTCAGGGAGGGAAAGCTGAGGGGAAAGGAGGACTGGGTGGAAAGCTTTGGGACCTAGACTGCCAAGATGTCTGGCTCTCTTGTGATTCAGTTCCTCAAACTATGAAGTTGTGGCACTAGAACTTCTGGGGACAGCAGTGTCATATGGTAGAAGAGCGTGGGTTCAGCCTGCATTTCACCTGTGAGGCATGGAATTGTAGGAAAGTCATTTGCATCTTCTGGATGTAGGCTTCGTTGTCTATGAAATGTAAACAATATACCAGATCTTTTCCATTTTCTAAGGTTTCAGAAAGCTTAAATGAGCTAATCCATGTAAGATATTTAACATACAACCTAACATAAATGCAAAAGTGTAAAACTGTTAGCCTTGAGGGTGTTAATAATGATGATGGTGATGTCCTGGTGATGAAAATAATGGTTATAATGGTGGTGATGATGGTGATGACGATGGTGATGATGATGGCAATATGGTGGTGATGATGGTGATGGTGATGATGATGGTGATGTCATGGTGATGAAAATAATGGTTATAATGGTGGTGATGGTGATGACGATGGTAATGATGATGGTGATGTCATGGTGATGAAAATAATGGTTATAATGGTGGTGATGGTGATGACGATGGTGATGATGATGGTGATGTCATGGTGATGAAAATAATGGTTATAATGGTGGTGATGGTGATGACGATGGTAATGATGATGGTGATGATGATGATGGTGGTGATGGTGATGATGATGGTGATGGTAGCAATGATGGAGGTGATGATAGTAATGGTGGTGATGGTGATAGTGATGATGATGATGGTGATGTCCTGGTGATGAAAATAATGGTTATAATGGTGGTGATGGTGATGACGATGGTGATGACAATGGTGATGATGATGGTGATGGTGATGATGATGGTGATGGTGATGATGATGGTGACAGTAGCAATGATGGAGGTGATGATAGTTATGGTGGTGATGTTGTTAGTGATGATGGTGATGGTGATGTCCTGGTGATGAAAATAATGGTTATAATGGTGGTGATGATGGTGATGGTAGCAATGATGGAGGTGATGATAGTAATATAATAATAATATGATAATGGAGGTGATGATGGTTATAGTAATGATGGTGGTAATGATAGCAATGGTGGTGATGGTGATAGTGATGATGATGGTGATGGTGATGATGATGGGAGCAATGATGGAGGTGATGATAGTCATATGATAATGAAGGTGATGATGATGGTTATGGTGATGATGGTGGTGATGATGGTGAAGGTGATGGTGATGATGATGGTGAAGGTGATGGTGATGATGATGGTGATGGTGAAGGTGATGATGATGGGAGCAATGATGGAGGTGATGATGATGGTATGGTAATGATGGTGGTGATGATGGTGAAGGTGATGAAGGTGGTGATGGTGATGGTGGTGATGGTGATGATGATGGTGAAGGTGATAGTGAAGGTGATGATGATGGAAGCAATGATGGAGGTGATGATGGTGAAGGTGATGATCATGGTGACAGTAGCAATGATGGAGGTGATGATAGTAATATAACAATAATATGATAATGGAGGTGATGATGGTTATAGTAATGATGGTGGTAATGATAGTAATGGTGGTGATGGTGATAGTGATGATGGTGATGATCATGGTGATGGTAGCAATGATGGAGGTGATGACAGTCATATGATAATGGAGGTGATGATGATGGTTATGATAATGATGGTGGTGATGATGATAGAGATGATGCTGAAGGTGGTGGTGATGACAGTGATGATGATGGTGATGAAGACCACAAGTAAATCTCCCTTGATCAGGCTGCCCTTACCCATCTTCCTTTGTTATGTATTCTTTTGGTTTCTCTGTGGCCCCATGGACTGGTATCCATGGCACTCTTGAATCTGCACAGCTGCTGGACATTCCTCCAGTGTCCATGTATTCTTGATTACCCAGGACCAAGAGTCACATCTTGCATGGCCTGCACTGTAATTGCACAAGTTAACTATGATGAGTCAGACACACAGGAGGCACCAAGTATGTTCGGAATCAGCGGTTCATGAGAAACACTGGCACGTGAGTGTGGGAAGGAGAAAGAATTATTTCTATGAGAGATAATATGAATGTTTTGAGGTGACCTTTTAAAACACAGTGGTTGAGTCTGGGGCCCAGGGTGGAGATGCCGGCCCTGAGCTCAGGTAGCCTCAGAGCACCTGTGCTGTCAGTACCTCTGAAGGGAAACTAGGGAGCCTGTCAGCAGGTTAGTGCAGCAGTTTGTACACGGAAAACAATGTGAGAAATCGACAAAAGCACTGGCTCTCTTTTAAAACATTTGAAAATAAGAGTTTTTGTTTTCAGAGAAATTAAAATGCCACATAGATAGGTGTAAGAGTTTTCTTAAAACTTAAATTGACTTTTCCACTAAGAAAATAACTACAGGTCCTAGTTGTTGGATGAATGACTTCCTCCCCTGTGTTAACTGACCTGAATCAAATCCCACCACAGCAGGGGCTGCAGCAGGCGTCTGGTTCCCGAGAAGCTGAGCAGGGACCTCTCCCTGGGGGGGAGAAGAACTGCTGGGATGAGACTAATTTCCGGGCCTCCGAGTGGCGCTGTGGGTGAGCGCCTGTGTCCTGGGAGCCGACTGGCCACGCTCCTGCACTCGCCTCCTGTCCGCTGCACTTCCTGTCCACTGAGTCTCTGAAAAGTGTCTTCCTCCTCCTCCTCCTCCCAGGCATTGCATGGCTGGGAATGAGGACTGTAAGAGCAGCTTGACCAGTGACCCTGGGTGACAGATTAAACAAACGTGTAAAAATTAGCTGTAAAATAAACTTCCTGGGCCCTGATCCCAACCTTTCCCTCCTGCCTGCCTGCACACCCCCGTGGAGTAACTGTCACTGTCACTATCCAGGAGGGGGCCATGCAGTCCCCGCCTGGTCAGGGCCAGGACGAGGGCCATGCTGCGGCTCCTCCCCTCAACAGCTGTGCCCAAAGCAGGTTGGGGCAGCCGTCCCTGCCTGGGCCCAGCTCTCTCCTGGGCTCCCTTTATCCTCCCCAGTGTGACTCAGGCTCACAGGTGTGAGTTCTCAGGCCTAGGTTTCCCCATCTGCAAACGGGTGCTGCATGCCTCCCTTCTGCAGGGTTTTCCTGAGATGACGCCTGGACGTGCTCACAGAGGTGCTGGCCACCCCTTGCCCCCACCTTGAAGGGTCTGAGAAGACCACAGAAGCCTGGGAGGCCTTCATCCCCTCCTCTCCCGCTGCTCCTGCACTTGGCACTGTCAGCTCTGGGACCCTCACATGCCGCTTCCTTCCTCTGTGCTCTTGTCAGGGGCTCTGCTGAGCACTTCATAGAAATTTCCCAACTCTATTTTTGTGCCAGCTCTCAGACAGAAACATTTTACCATAGCGGGCCCAAAGTCAATGCAGCCAAAAAGCAGTAGATTTGAGATTTTGACACAGTTCTCACTCTAAGAGGCCGAGAGTTTGAGCTGCAGGTGAGTCTTCATAAACTGCTGTCCACTGGCAGCAGCCACCTGAGTCTCCTCCCTCCCTTTACACTCTGGTGTAGCAGGAAGTGCTGAGAGAGAGATGCAGTTGGAGAGCTCACCATGCCCAGCGTGTGGTCAACACTGCTAACACCTGATGGCACCCTGTGTCCCAGGTGCTTTCTGCTGCAAATGGGTCATTTGTTCCCTTTTGTCTTTGATATTGAGGGTAAGTTCCCAGGATAGGGAGTCTTAACAGGGCTATAAATTTGGCTCTGTAGTAGAAAGTCCTGCTAGAGCCTCATGACCCGTGAAATTGGATGCTCTTATCTGAGAGCCTACCCAGGGCTGGGGGGAGAGGCCACACACACCAGGCTTTCCCACCCAACTCTTCTCCTGCTTGCGACGACCATAAATAATGGGAGCATGTCCACATGTCTGAAATTCTAAAGTACACATGTGTGTGCCGGCCCAGAGCAGGTCTCTGTGCACACGTGTGCTCCCAGCACACATCCATGACATCCAGACCCACAGGAGATGTGGGTGCTCACACAACCAAGAATAGCCCCTCCCACCCTAACATCACCCCCAGACCCTCATGGCCCCCCACACAGTGTCCATGCACCTGCCACAGCCAACCTGCAATGCTGACTTGATTTCCTTTTAAGCACGCCAAGTGCCGCGGGGGATGGGAACTATTTTCGAAGTTTTCACATTACTTTTTACATTATTAATTTTGAAGTTTTTAAATTACTTTTTTTAATGGATGTAATTGTTTTAGGATCAGTTTGCTTTCAAAGTTTGTATCCTCTTTTCATAGTAAAACACTATGGCCCCACAGAAAGTGTGTGTGTGTGTGGCAGTCAGCATGACAGCCAGGCGTGCCAGACCCTGGGACACACGCATGTTCTTCTTTCAAATCAGGTGGGGCTGCCTGACAAAACACGCAGAAAGGAGTCGATTCAGAGATATGAGCACATCCCAGCAGACTTTCACATGCAGCTCTGCCTTCACAGTTTCTGTAGGTGGAACTTTCAAGAACTTGGGGGAGTCTTTCTGGGTTCCTCCAGAAACATGAGCTGGTGCAGACCAGAATGCAGCTACTGACACTGGTGATAAAAGCCGGGAAGAGAAACTGATGGGGGAAATACAACTTCATTCGATCCCTGCTGGGTTATGTTATTTTAAGAGAGATCTAGTTTCAGGTTTGTCTACATATTGTGACATTCTAACTTGACTTTATGTCAAAATAGTCCCTTTCCTGAATCTCATTTAAAAATTAAGAAGTCAATGATTTTTAAAAGTACTTTGCTGGCACTGTTCTCATCTCAGGAATTGGGAAATTCCAACAGTAACAATAAAAAACGTTTACTTCATATTCAATGTTTAATTACCAAAGCCAAACTTAAAAAAAAATTCCAAGTTCTTCCTCTTCTTAACCAGGAAATGATGCAATTCAGTTAAAACAAGTCCTGGCTTTGCCCTCCCTTCCCATTACTCCTGCACTAAAAGGCAGGCATTAAACTGGAGGACAGACACAGGATGGCGTCCAGCAGGGGCCCAGCTCGGCAGGTCATGACTGTGCCCGAGGAGAAAGCCAGGTCCTGCCATGTGGAAGGGAGATCAGGCCAATGGACGCATGTTCTGGGGCCATTCTGTGCCATTCCAAAGGTGCGTCCACGAGAGAGCAGGTGTTGAGAAACTAATAAGCATTGCAGACTGCCACTGGACATGCATTCCCTGGACACACACACGCTGCATACGTGTGCAGACGTGTAGATGTGCAGACGAACAGCTGTGATGTCATGTGCACTAAAAAGGAGAAGACATGAGAGAGGCCCTCATCACACAGGTTCACGTCCTGAACCCAGCTGACATTTCCACTTGCAGAAGATAGTTACCAAACATAGACCTGTGTGCACTGGTGCATGCGTGCACACATACACACACACGCACTGGCGATCCTGCACTGACTGCCGTGTGGCTTCCCTAACAGGGTCTGACCTCCCCTGTTACAAACCCCATGCCTGTCTAGGACCTTCTCCAGCCCAGCTTGACCTCAACATCCCTCTGCTGTTAACTTACCCTTCAAATCTCAGGGTGAGCATTGCCCCCAGTTCCGGCCTCGCCCCTCTCGCTGGACCTGGCTGGGACCTGCCCTGGGTCCTGGCTAACAGCAGTTGTGTGTGTCACCATGACATACTGCTGTGGGCGGTGTCGGTCCCCATCTCTCCTTCCAGACCCCACCTAGGACAGACTGTGCCACCTGTCTCAGCTGCCTACATTGAATGTCCCATGCACAACTGCGTGCACAGGTGTCCGGGTTCCACTGCTGTGTTGGCTTCATCGCACAGAGCAAGTTCCATCAAGGTCAAGATTGCTTCAGAATCTTCCAGGCAATCTGGCCAGGTAGGCACCACCTCAAAGGCCAAGAGTTTAAGTTGCTTATCTGTAATTTCTGATTACATGGGTTTTTATTTAAGCACTGCATTCACTTTTAGATCAACCTAAAACCGAACACAGATTGGCAACATGGACTCTGGATTTTGTCTGTCTGGCACATGGTGGGGGAGCAGCTAAGGAGAAGCAGCCAGTGATGCCATCGCCTCACCCTGACCTACAAGCCTGGACAGCCCCTGACAGCCTGAGTAGGAGAGGCTCAGGTAGAGGACAGCTCTCAGGACAGAGACATGAGCACACACGAGGGGCACACACATGTGTACACATACATACACATGCATGCACACACTCATACACATACATGCATGCATGCAAGGTGCACCTGCACACATGCAGATACACATACACACGTGCTCACATGGACTCATACACACCTATTCACACACATACATGCACACAAACACATGCACACATACACATACACATGTACATACGTACCCACAGACATACAGACACACATGTACACACATGCACACATGTGCTCACATAAACTCATACACACATACACACCTATTCACACACATACATACACACATGCACACACACAGACATGTACAGCTCTAACTCTTGCTCTATGTTGACTTTTGCTTTTTTCCCTTTATCTCTCTCTCTTTTTTAAAAAAAAAATTGAGACAGAATCTCACTTTGTCACCCTTGGTAGAGTACCATGCCATCACAGTTCATAGCAACCTCAAACTCTTGGCCTCAAGTGATTCTCTTGCCTCAGCCTCCTTAGTAGCTGGGACTACAGGCACCTACCACTTGTTTAGAAGGCCCAGGCTGGATTTGAACCCACCAGCCTTGGAGCATGTGGCCAGAGCCCTAACCACTGACCTGTGGGTGTGCAGCTCTTCTCTCTCTCTCTCTCTCTTTTTTAAAGAAAATATTGTAAAAGACCTTTTAATCTCATCTCAGGTCTACTCTAAATGTTTTTTACCAGTGGCCATGCTCAAAGCCTTTCTTGATCTGGAGACTGGAGCAGCAGCTCTTGTTTCAAGAGACAGGGACAGCGTGTCATGTCCACTCAGGATGGCTCCAGCCCCCTCTGTGGTGCCTGCAGGGCAAGGCTGCCCCGAGGACGTGGACCCTCCACTTCATCTCACCACTATTTCATCTTAGCAGAGGCCATTCAAACCCTGAGTTTATGTTTGTTCTTTTTTTTTTTTTTGACATTTTTTTTCTTTCCTCTTTATTGTGAAGGGCAAGTAGGAGTGACTTTTTATGAGTTCAGAGCCTATTCATTCAATTCCAAGTGGTCCACGCTCCAAGCACTGAAGTGTGATGACGGACAAGGGAAGTTGCCAATTCCCGGAATTCCTCTGTCTCCGGACTCTTGTCAGGACCAGCGGGCCCACTGCGCCAGCAAAGCCGTTATCTCTCAGGTTGTGGCTTGTCTCCAGGGCTCACTCTGCACAAGGCCTGCAGCTTTATCTAGACCGCACAGGGATTGACCTGTCTGACTCCTGCTGGAATAAACGGTGCTTACTTTCCAAACTCAGCATAAATACTCAGTTTCGTGCAGGATCCTGGGACAGACTATGCCATGTCAGCATCCGTGTTGCATAGGCAGCTCACAGAGGAAACACAGACCCAGAAAGCCACCACCGGCTGCTGGTGATTTTTCTTCCTAGCCTTGCATAAGACAAGACTATTTGTAGCTAACATTTGGGGGTAGAATTTAGCTGCAGTTCATACTTTACCACAGAAGGGAAAAATGGAAAGACCAATTGGGGCCTCTGCTGACTCCCATGGTGTCCACAGCCAAAGACTGAGAGGGTTCAAACCAAAGTCATTTACTCCTGTGGAGAAAACACTGGATATTTACTTTGAGAATCTGAGTCTGATTCTAGCTCCACTCCTTGTCAGCTGCACATCTTTAGACATGCCTTTTAACCTCTCCAAGCCTCAGCATGGCTGTGTATAAACAGACAGTGGATGGCCGCGACCAGCCCTCCAGCAGGGCCGTCAAGTGGAATCTCCCACACAAGCTGTTGGGTCCTTCACAATTGTGTCCCCTTGGAAAACTGATCAGGACTTAGCTCTGCACACTATTGATAACACCAGTGACAATATCCTGTCTGGTTTGGGGGTAAATACTGAGCAATAATACCTCAAAAAGATTAGTATTTTTCCTTATTCCATTGACTCAACTAGCGATGAAATTAAAGCTGGCATTCTTCCTTATTATCTGCATCAAATAATCCTCAATTTTGTTACATGCATAGTGGTTGTTTTTGATACTAGTATGTTAATAATTTATGAAAAATGAGATTTTAAAAATTTGGAACACTTGGAAATACCTAATAAAACATAGAGGCACTTTTGCCTTTTTTGCACAAGGAACATTAACATAACGTGTTACATGGCAGGGAGGTGAGGCGGTAATTTGTAAATTCCCCAGCGTGGTCCAAACAGAGCCTATAAGAACATTCCCTTTGAAGAGGAGCTTTTCTTATTTGATCAGAAAGAAAACCAGAGTATGGAGGGGAGGAGCTTTTCTTAAAGGCCAAGAAGACAAGAAAACCCCATAAGACTCTGCCCTCTTTCTGAGTCAGTCTAGTATGAGAAGAAAGGGTCCAGCTGTGTGGGTCCTGTGGCTGGGAGTGTGGAGCACACCTGTCCACAGGGAGATGGCCCACTGGAGCTCTGCTCTCACACAGCTGCTCCTCAGCAACTTGGGACCAACTTTGCTGCAAGCCACACCAATGCCATGTGTCCACGGCCAGCTCTTCAGGCTGCTTCCTGCCAGCCATGAGGCAGGTTGGGCAGGTTGGGCAAAGTGCCTCACAGACGTCATCTCACAGCCTGTCTTTGTTTTGTCTCCATAGTAAAAGAGACTTATTGCTCTTTTTCTAAAAAGTTTTTGAAAGTGTGTATTCTCACTCCAATAATGTTCCATGGCCCACAGGCCATATGCTGATTTTGTGAGGACTTTTTTGCTTATCTGTTGTGTAGGACATCACAAAAAGTATGCACAGACTTTTTTCCTGCTCATCAGCTTTCACTGGTGTTTGTGTTTACTGTGTGGCCGAAGATAACTCTTCTTCCAACGTATAGCATAAAAGTAAAAAGGTTGGATATTCCTGATTTAAGGTCTATGAAAGAAAGGAAAATCCCTTGAAACCTATAGCTCTGTGGTGACCACCACTTCACGCCTCTGCACACAAAGACATACACAAATCTCCACATGAACTGCTGGATGACAGCATGTGTGAAGTCTGTGCCATGCTGTTCTCTTTTCATAAAGCCTTTGTTAACTGCTTCCTGCCATCTCCCCCATTGCAGTTGATCAATATAAACCACACAGTGTGTCCTTCCAGAACCTTCCCTATTCTAATAAGTCATACACAGATCCATGTGCGCCTATGTGGGTATTTGTACACTATTCAAAAGATAGAATTGCATTATCCCATATTTTTTACAGCTTCCACTTTTTCTCACTTTAGAAAGTGTTTCCAAGTCAACCAGTGCCAATCTCACCATTTCTAAAACAGCTCCAGAGTAGGCTGCACATGAACCGTTACCAGCCTGATCTCATGTTCTCACTTGGCTTTCTGGGGAGAGCATCACAGAAAAAACAGGCAATGGGAATGTCTCCCTGTCTACCTCTCTGCCTGTCTGCCTGTCTGCCTGTCTCTCTGCCTGTCTGTCTCCTTGGCTGCCTATCTCCCTGTATGCCTGTTTGCCTGTCTGCCTGTCTTCCTGTCTCCTTGTCTGCCTGTCTGCTTATCTCCCTGTCTCCCTGTCTGCCTGTCTGCCTGTCTGTTTATCTCCCTGTCTGCCTGTCTTCCTGTCTCCCTGTCTTCCTGTCTCCCTGTCTGCTTATCTCCCTGTCTGCCTGTCTTCCTGTTTCCCTGTCTCCTTGTCTGCCTGTCTGCTTATCTCCCTGTCTCCCTGTCTGCCTGTCTGCCTGTCTCCCTGTCTGCCTGTCTTCCTATCTCCCTGTCTGCCTGTCTTCCTATCTCCCTGTCTGCCTGTCTGCTTATCTCCCTGTCTGCCTGTCTTCCTGTCTTCCTGTCTCCCTGTCTGCCTGTCTTCCTATCTCCCTGTCTGCCTGTCTTCCTGTCTCCTTGTCTGCCTGTCTGCTTATCTCCCTGTCTCCCTGTCTGCCTGTCTTCCTATCTCAAAGTAAGAG